>PVIA01004390.1:0-139853 GCA_004024845.1 Tonatia bakeri | reverse complement strand
GCCTGAGACTGGACTTCTATTTCCTTTCCTGAGATACGGTACCCCATACTGGGCAAGGGGGAAGAAAGAACTGTGTGCATTAGTGGGTGTTTTAAGGGACTTTAAGATTTTTGATAAAGACATTAGGTCACTGCCTTAAATTTTGTATAGCACAAAATAAACGTTTTCCTTTCCTTTTCACAAATCTCTGGCATTGAGAGATATCTTTCCTTTATGGCGGCGGACAAGACGGACCCGAATCTTTTTCAGTAAGAGCATCACCGTCCCGGGCTCCCGGGCCCCCCTTGCTTGTTTGGTTTTTGCTCTGTAACATCCTGACCAGTAATTGAACCTCCAACTTTTTGGTGCAAGGGGTGCCACTCCAACAGAGTCACAATGGCCAGGGCTGTTACCCCTCTTTTAAACAAAGAGATGGGGGAAATGAGTCAAATGATTTGCTACTAACTCCACAGACCCAGAGTAGGTCTCATTCCAAATATGTGCCATATTGGGCTGCAACCAGTGAGTCTGTGACATATTATGAAGATTACTTAACATTTTATTAAATACATCCACTTGGGGTTTGCACACAGCTCTTGTAAGGGGAAGAAAATCTTTAGATTAGCAATGTAACAACAATTATAATTCTGATTTTTCTGTGCCACCTCCTCTCCAAAAAATAACTCTTCCTTAGAAAAGAGGCAGCTGATGGTGATAGGCCTTGTACCCTGGGAAAGGGACAAAGGAATAGGCCTGACATATGCTGATCAACCTAATGAAACAAACAGTCACAAGACGTTTTCTCTGAGATTGACGTGATAAGGCCTGGCTTTACCACCTTCTCTGGGCCCTAAATGAGTGTGAATAATGAGTATACATATGGAGCAGCTCCCTCATTGTGGACAGCCTTTGCCTTGGACACTGAGGTAATGTTCTCTATCCGGGTGCCATTGTTTAGGGGAAGGAAGGCCAACAGCCCCGATGATCCCAGCCACCCACAGAATCAGGTCAAGGGCCATAAATTCATGGGGAAATGAAAGGATTTGCAAAAGGATTGCAGGCAGTTCCAAAAAGAGACTTGACTAAAGGACTGTGTTGGTGGTATGATTTCATAAGATAGTCTGTCATATGTTACCTAGAGTAAATGGATGCTCTCTGGTCATCAGAGTTAAGGGTGTAGGGTGGTGTTTACCTTAATTAGATTTGTTAAAATCTTTGCATGCAACCCATTCTGTTGTATGTGGTTTTTAAATCAAGAATGTATTCTCTTCAAAAAAAGTTGTTTTATTTTCATATTTTTTTCCAGTCTCCAGTTTAGGTATTTTTAAACTATTAGCATCATTATTAAGACTTTGATATCCCCATTATTTTTTCAAAAACAAGTTTCCTTTAGTTTATGTTTTAATTTTTTAAATAGAATAACTAATCATATAAGATTTTAAGGTAGATTTACATAATTGGAACCAGGGAGAATTTTACTAGATTCTGTGAAATACAATTAGTTAGATGCTTCTTCTTCTCCTCCTTTTGGAATAAATAATCATTTTCTGAATAAAGAAATGTATCTTTAATTCCAGTGTTAAGTGTGGGGTTTCATGATGTATATTTTAATTCTCTAAAAGTCAGTCCACACCAACCACTGTTTTTACTTATTCCACTACAACTTTCAAACTGGGAATATTTATTTCTTCTATCATTTTTAGAAAATAATTCTGTAAAATGTTTCTATAAAAGGTTGAATCAGACTACTAACACATATATTTAAATTGTCAGAAAATTCCAAAGCATATAATATGGTATTATTTGTAAGAATAAGGAAATTGATGTAATAGAAAAAGTAAAAACTTTGAAGAGGAATACTAGATAACCTGATCATGTCACTTGTACTCTCTGAGCTTGATATTCCACATCATAGATAGAGATGCAGTTTTGGACACAATGAATAGGAGCTGAAAATATACAGCTGAAATAGAAGAGAAACTTGAAGAACTTGTATCATATATCCTTGCAATAGTGAAAAATCAATCATTATAGTAGAACATCAGTCTGACCTTCAACTATTATTTGCAACAAAGTCTAACATGCATTTATTAAGTTTCTTTTCTACTAGTATTAATTATTATTAGTATTAATTGATTAATTTTTACTAGCATTAGTTGTTTCTAACACAGGCAAGAACTCAGAAAGAAATCAGAATATTTCTGAACATCTAAAAGTACTGTCATATCCCCCACATGCAGCATCACAATACAACGATGTGGGTTGTCCCACCCTGGTGAATACCCAAGGCTCTGCCCGTTACTACATAACAGATGCACTGAGACAAAAAAAAATGGCTTAAATAAAAGAACAGACCAAAGTTCCAGAAAAAATACAACTAAGTGATGAAGATATAACCAACCTATCAGATGCAGAGTTCAAAATATTAGTAATCAGGATGCTTACAGAAATGGTTGAGTGAGGTTGCAAAATAGAGGAAAAAGTGAAGGCAATGAAGCATGAAACAAAGGAAAATGCATAAGGAACGAATAATGAAGGGAAGGAAACCAGGACTTGGATGAACAGTTTGAGGCAGAAGGAAGAGATAAGCATTCAACCAGAACACAATGAAGAAACAAGAATTCAAAAAAATGAGGAGAGGCTTAGGAGCCTCCAAGACAACTTGAAACATTCCAACACCTGAATCATAAGGGTGCCAGAAGGAGAAGAGGAAGAGCAAGAAATTGAAAACATGATGAAGGAGAACTTCCTCAATCTGGCAAAAGACATAGACTTCTAAGAAGTCTAGGAAGCTCAGAGAATCCCCTCAAAAAGTTGGACCCAAGGAAGCACACACTAAGGCACATCATAATTTCATTATCCAAGAGTAAAGATAAAGAGAGAATCTTAAAAACAGTAAGAGAAAAGGAGACAGTTACCTATAAAGGAGTTCCCATAAGACTATCAGCTGATTTCTGAAAAGAAATCTTGCAGGTAAGAAAGAGCTCGGAAGAAGTATTCCAAGTCATGAAAGGCAAGGACTTACATCCAACATTACTCTATCCAGCAAAGCTATCATTTAGAGTGGAAGGGCAGATAAAGTGCTTCCCAGATAAGGTCGAGTTAAAGGACTTCATCATTACCAAGCCCTTACTATATGAAATGTTAAGGGGACTTATCTAAGAAAAAGAAGATAAAAAATATGAACAGTAAAATAATAACAAACACACAATTACAACAACTGAATCTAAAAAAAAACAAAAGCAAAAATAAAAATAAACTAAGCAAACAACTAGACCAGGAACAGAGTCACAGAAATAGAGATCACATGGAGGATTATCAGTGGGGAGGGGGTGGGGAGAAAATGAGGGAAAGGTACAGGAAATAAGAAGCCTAAATGGTAGGTATCAAATACACAAGGGGAGCTTCAGAATAATGTAGGAAGTGGATAAACCCAAGAACTTATATGTGTGACCCATGGACATGAACTAAGGTGGTGGAATGATGGTGAGAGGTGGAGTACAGGGCAGAGGGGAATAAAGGGCAGGAAGAAGATGGGACAGCTGTATTAGCATAGTGAATAAAATATGTATTTTAAAAAGTGCTGTCATAAAGTTCGGGGCCTTAAATTCCTTCTCTCAACCCTAAAAGAATCCCTTACAATATTTATAGAAAATCTGGCTGCAATTTATATATAAAAAGCTATGGATAAGTAGATAAGAAGGAACAACTATAGATGTCATGCAAGAAGAAAAATTGCTAGTTTTTTTTAAAAAATTGATTTTAATAGTAACCAAAGAACTACAAGTGAAAACAAAAGATTATTTTAATCGTTAAATCAGGAAATATTATTTCTAATGATACTATTTAGTGGCCACAAGGGCAAGGCGAAGTCAGCACTCTCATAATGGTGATGAACTTGTAAAGATGTAAAACAATTCTGAAAAGTGATGTGGAAGCTATTAAGTTCCTTAGGAAAAGTTGTCCTCTTTAACGAAGGAATGTCCCTTCCCTAATTCTGTTTTAGAGGAGTAATTCAAACTGCAGACACAATTTAAGTACAAAGATGTTTCTCCCAGCACTATTTATAATAGCTAAAAAATGGAAACATGATAAATTACAAAATAAGTTCAGATTTATGCAAATTAAAACACAGCTGTCAGTGAAAATTATGCTTGCAATTTTAATGAAAAAAGGTGTTCAGAAAAAATATTAAAATTCTGCAAAAATGCTCATAGAACAATGTTAAGTGAAGAATGAATAATGCAAAGTATTATATATAGTATTATGCCAATTGTGTAAAACAATGTAATATAGGTTATAGCATTATGTATGTAAATAATGCCTGCATATTTACATATAGACACACAAGTATGCATTTGTATGTTTATATTTAAATATATAAACTATTTTAAAGGGACTTCAAATGTGATAGTGTCATCTCTGACTAGTCTGCATGTTATATTTTCTATGATACTTCCTATTTTTCCAAATTTTTCACAGTGATCCTGTATTATAATTATTATATAATTAGCATTATACATTGTACTTAGAAAAATAACTCATTCAATACAATGGTTATTGTCCTTTTGCAGATGGCAACCCGGTTTCTCAGTGCATGACTGATTTTCCTCCATGAAGAGAAGGGAGGGTAAGTTTACCAGCAGCAGCGCTTCTGAGCAAGCCCCCAGCCTGATGGGAGTCCATCATAGCTGACTGGCGTCAGGTACTCCAGTTGCTAAGTGTGGTCTTTAACAAGCACTGAGAGAACTGCTTATGGAGAAAGAAGCAGTAAATGTATGAAATGTTTAGAAAAGTTCATCTCTGAATATCTAAATTGGGCATGATGTCAGGAAAGTTGGTTTTGAACCTGTTACTTCATGACTATGTGATCTGGTAAGATTTTTAAATCATTTTGGTGCTCAGTTTCAAATCAGAAAAATGGGAAAGGAAATAGTACCTACCCCACAGGGTTGTTGTGAATGTTTGAATAAGCTAATTCATAGGATTTAGAACACTGCCTACCAATGATAGGCGTGGTTGTTAGGGTTTTTGCTATTTTCTAAATGATGCTCTTAAAAGTAAGGTTTCTCCAAGTGTGATTTCCCTGCTGCTTGGACCAGAAACAGATATAGTCTACTCTACTGAGTAAGAATTTCTGTAATGGTCCTGAAAAATATATATTTTTGACAAGCTCCAAGGTTGCTCTTGTGTGCGCTAAACATTAGATGCTCTGCCCTAAAGCTGTTAATATATTTGAATTATCTATAAATGTGCCTAAGTCAATAAGAAGTTTAAAATATTGAGTAATTCTGCTTAGATATCTGAGAAGTACGTGTACCCTAGTAAATTGATGTCTGACACAAATGAAGAAATGTTAAAACTTTATTTATAAGTATGTTTTATTTATTTTTAATTATATTTTAAATTATATTTTATTGATTATGCCCAATTTTCTCCTTTTGCCCACCTCCACCAAGCACTTGTAACTCCCTCAGATAATTCCCACACCATCGTTCATGTCCATGGGTCAAGTGTATACGTTTTTTGGCTACTCCATTCCCTATACTGTATTTTACATCCCCATGGCTATTCTGTAACTACCTATTTATACTTCTTAACTCCCTCACCTCTTCACCCACTTTCCACACCCCCTCCCATCCAGCAACCATCCAAACACTCTCTATATCCAGGATTCTGTCTCTGTTCTGCTTGT
Organism: Tonatia bakeri; assembly: GCA_004024845.1. NCBI lineage: Eukaryota > Metazoa > Chordata > Mammalia > Chiroptera > Phyllostomidae > Tonatia > Tonatia bakeri. Next base: position 134,179 of record PVIA01004390.1, on the reverse strand, counting down.
TTACTTAGTTTGTTTTCCAGATTCAATTGTTAATAGATATGTATTTATTGCCATTTTATTGCTCATGGTCTTGATCTTCATCTTTTTCTTAAATAAGTCCCTTAATATTTCATATAATAATGGTTTCATGATGATAAACTCCTTTAGTTTTTTCTTGTCTGGGAAGCTCTTTATCTGATCTTAGATTCTAAATGTTAGCTTTGCTGGTCCCTGCTTTTGAATGTTTCTTGCTAATCCCTTATAGCCTACAAAGTTTCTCTTGAGAAATCAACCGAGAGCCTTATGGGAATTCCCCTGTAATTAACTGCTTTTTCTTAGTGAATTTAAAATTCTCTCTTTATCTTTAACCTTTGGCATTTTAATTATAATGTGTCTTGGAGTAGGCCTCTTTGCAGCCATCTTACTTGAGACTCTTTCTGCTTCTTGGACTTACACGTCTATATCCTTCACCAGATTAGAGAAGTTTTCTTTCATTATTTTTTCAAATAGATTTCCAATTTCTTGCTCTTTCTCTTCTCTTTCTGGCTGGCACCCCTCTGATGTGAATGGTGGATCACTTGAAGTTTTCTCAGAGGCTGCTTACACTACCTTCATTGTTTGATTCTTTTTTCTTTTTGTTGTTCCGAATGGTTGTCTTTTGCTTCCTTGTGTTCCAAATCATTGATTTGATTATCAGCTTCATCCATTCTACTGTTGTTCCCTGTAAATTGTTCTTTATTTTAATTAGTGTATCCTTAGCTTCTGACTGGATCTGTTTATGCTGTTGAGGTCCTCACTAACTTCCTTGAGCATCCTTATAACCAGTGTTTTGAAGTCTGCATCTGATAGATTACTTACCTCCATTTTGTTTAGGGTTTTTTTTCCTGGAGTTTTTACCTATTCTTTCATCTGGGCCATGTTTCCTTGTCTCTTCATCTTGTCAGACTCCCTGTGTTTGTTTCTATGTATTAGGTTGAGCTTCTATGACTCCCTGTCCTGGGAGCATGGCCTAATGTCATAGGTGTCCTATAGGGTCCAATGACATATCCTCCCATATCACCCAATCTAGATTCTCAAGGCGTACCCTTTGTGTGGACTGAGTACACCCTCCTCTTGTAGTTGAGCCTTGATTGCTATTGGCTTGTCAGTTGGAGGGACTGACTCAAGCCAGTCATCTGCAAGAACTAGCTGTAACCATTATTATCAACGTTTACCCTTTGTGGGGGATCAGCAGTGTGGGGGTAGGGTGGTAGTGCCCCAACATGGTCTGTAGCTGTCTACTGGGTGCACAGGCTCTATGGTTTCCTGAGTGTTGTAGGCCAAGGTCAGTCCCTACCTGTATTTTGCCTGGGGCCACCCTGCCTGAGCTATAAGGTAATCTGAGATGGCTGTTACTTTGCTGTGTTTGGAGATTCCTAGGTAAATCCAAGCTGTGAATCTAGACTGGCTGCTGCTAGTGCCTGGCCTGGGGCCATTTAACAAGGGGTAAATGAGCTGGGGGCTCACAGAGGCTGGCTGTTGCTTGTTTGAAAGGATTTAGGAAGTTGTGAAGCATGAGCCAAGACCACTCATTCATATGGAAAAGTAGCTTGGATAGAACCATAAGTTGGGTGGGCCTGAGTGTCTGAGGATCTCTAGGGTAGGGCAAATTGTGTTATCCAGGTTGATGGAGTCTGAGATATTGCACCTGCCTGGGCTTTGTGGCTCTTTAGGGGGAGGGTTTAGAAAAGAGACACTGGCCTCTGCCTGCCTTTCTGTGTGGGAGAATGATGTCCCCCAGCTCTTTCCTTGATGCCAGACACTTCAGTTTCTTCCTGTATGCCACTGGTGCCTTTCAAGCTGCTAGTCCAGTGCTGGAGCCCAGAGGGAGTGAGTCTGATTAAGCATATGTGTAAGTTCTTTAAGAGGAACTGCTTAGGACTCCAGCAGTTTTCTCACTAAATCCCAGCTGATTTTTGCAACCTGAAGTTATGGGGGTTCACCATTCTGGCACAGAACCCTGGATGAGGAATCTGGTGTGGTGCTCAGACTCCTCGCTCCTGAGATATCCCTCCCAAGTTTTTATATACCGTACATGGCTGTAGAATCTGTCTCAGCTCCTCCTAATAGTCTGGATACATGTGGTTTCTTTAATTCTGTAGTTTCCAAACTTTCATTGAACTCAATTTCTGATGGTTCTGAATGACAGTTTTTCTATATTTCAGTTGTAATTTTTATGTAGTTGTGCAAGAAGTTGAGCCATGTTTACTAATGATGCCATCTTGACCAGAAGTCCTCAAGTACATTTTATTTCAAAAAGAAAAGCTTTTGTTATCAGGAAAAATTATTTATGTGGAACACATCATTCTTTGAAGATGTTAGTTAAAGGATGTGTTGCTGTATTAATGTCTGTTTTGTATATAAGATACTAATTTTACCTGTTACATCACAAAAATGTTTTCTTCAATAAAGAGTTGAAAATGTCTAGATTCTCTAAGCTACAGAGAAATAATGTTTATTTGTAATCAAGTAAATCCATGAGCTTCTAAATGAAAAAAATATATTGCTCAAAGTAATAAGAAATGCAATATCTAAATTTAGATTTTTCCCTTACAATCCTTCTTATTTATACTCTGTCCCCCATAAATACAACAATTTTTTTAAAAAAATTAGCATTAAGAACATTCACTGTAATAAAAGCGATAGCATCATTTGATAGCAACATGTTTTAAGTTGCATTCTTACTCACAAAGCCTCATGTTTCTCTGACCAGCTCCCTGGCTGGCTCTCTGGGACAGGCCTACATGGACTAAATGTGAGTCTAACAGTTGCTCTACTCTAGTTTCTGGCATCATTTGGGGAGTCATGTTATGTCAGGATGGAAAATTCATCAAACTAATGCCATATACAATTCAAATATAAAGGAAGGAAATTCTACACTGTAAAATGCATATTTATTAAATACGTATATAATAATTGCAATTAGAGCAAATTTCTTCTCAAATTCAAGCATTCATAACTTTAAAGTTGCCTCTGTAAAATAGTTTTACTTCCATAAGCATTGAGACTGATTTCCATGTTAATTATAAATTTCAGAATTTTTATCACTCTAAATACATATTAGAAGGCGAATCTGATTTATAGACTATACCTTGCTTATGAAGGTGAGTTTGTCTACTTTTCTCTGAAATAAATGAGAATTTTGGATGACACTGATCTATTTAATTATACTAAAGAGACAGCCATTGAAGTTAATGAGACTCAGTTGTTTTTAACCCATGACAGATATGAAAATATTCATTTAAAAAGTTGAAGAAACTTATGCTTGTTTAATTGGGGGAGGATAAATGAGCATGTTCAGGAAGCTTTTAAGACTTGGCTGCTAACAAAAGTTACTCATATCAGCATCTGAACAGGCCTCAAATTTCCATTAAATACACCTACTTTTCTTGTAGATGGTCACTCAGTGACCATTAGAGCACATCTTAATACCTCAGTGGTCAAGGTGATTTAGACATTTTAGGAGTTTGCCATTCTGCTCCCAAACAAAACACCACATTTCTACTAGCTAGAACCATCATAATGCTGAAAATAATATCAACATGGTTTTACTTCCTTAGAGTCTCTTAAAAACTCATTGCCATCTACCTTGTCAAAATTGTAAGCAGCTGAATTTAAGTGTGACATTGTAGTAAAGTAGGTAAAGTTTGGAAATAATGAGGGGTCCCTAAAATGGAATCAACAAACATAACTGTAGAGGGTACTTCATATGGAATAATTGATGTCCAGGAGAAGAGAAAGTATCAAAATGACCACAAATGGTATTTGTCATTTGTTTTGAGTTTGTAGAAGATATATCCTTCTATGAAATAGTTTCTTTCTAATCACATCAGTCCAAAAGCTAAATAAATAAATATGTATGATGTAAAAAGTTTGCAGTCAAAAAGAAATTGACAGGCTTTCTATAAGATAATTCATTTCAAATAGACCATATTTGTTTAAAATGTGATGTCTTGTCATTGGCTATTTTCATTCAAATTGTGATGAAAACTAATATTCTAACCAAAGCAAACAAAATTTTCTAAATTAAAAAGAATTTTAAACCAATATTACTATATTATTCAATTGTGCTTCCCTTCCTAAAAAATATAAAGGAAAAAATTCTCAAGTTGAACAGAATCAACTTTTTCAATGTAGAAAAGAAATAAAGTAAGTCTGTCAATTAAATTATTTTATTCTTCTAATCTTATCTTCCCCTCTACAAAAAATTCTCAATCCAAATGTGGCTACAGTATACAGAATGCTTATGCTCCCCCAAAATTCAAATTTAGAAGTTCTAACTCCCAAGGATATGATATAAGGAGGTGGAGTCTTTGGAAAGTATTAGGATCATAAGGGTGAACCCTTCATGAATGGGATTAATATCCTTAAGACCCCAGATTGCTCCTTAGCCCCTCCCACTATGGGAGGACACAGTAAAAACACAGCCACCTAGGAAATGTCTTCACCACACACCTAGTCAGCCAGTGCCTTGGTCTAGGACTTCCCAACCTCTGGTGCCATAAGAAATAAATTTCTGTTGTTTATACAGACCAAGATAGTGGCTTTTTTCAACCCTTGAAGTTCTATAGCTGAAGATGGGTAAGAGGCGAGAGATTCATTTCTATATGCTACTCCAAGAACACAACATGCTAAACTCCACCTACTCCTCTTAAAGGCCATTGTACAAGCCAGTAATACCCCATCCTGCCCTTAGAGGTAAAGGCTTCTGTTCTAACCTTCAAAGTGAGTATTTTTCACACACTTGTGCATACTTCCATGGATAAAGAGAAAAATACAATTCAGACTCTTGAATTAGATTCTCCCAGAGCATTAGTAATGCTTTGTAGGTAAAACAGGCTAAGTATTGGGTTGCCCAAAAAGTTCATTTAGTTTTTTCTGTAAAATAAAAGACACCTTTTATTTTCACCAATAATTTTATTAATTTGGATATTTTCAGTATTTTGACTCTCTGCCACAATTGGCTTCAGTCAGTAGAGGCTGGTGTGCTGCTAAACATTTCCAATGCACATGACAGCCCCACAGCAAAGAATTATTCAGCAAAAATCTCAATAGTACCAAGAAACTTTGCAAATCACTTTTGACACATTCAGTCACAGCACCTTCTCCATACACTGCACAAATCTCTTTTTTTTGTATTTCAGTTGCATTTTATCTCTCTTGAAATAATAAAGCAGAAGAATATGCCAAAAATGTGTATTTTCTTCCATCTTTAACGTTAAAATGGCTGCACAAAAATCCACAAATTTTGATTTTTTTAAATGCACACTGATATGACAGCTGTCACAATCAATCTAACTAAATTGTTTTGAATGAAGTTAAAGACAATTAAGTGCAGTTAGAGTCATCTTATGGAAAAAACTAAGGGAACTTTTTGGCTAACCCAATACATTACTTCTTTATTCTTTATCACTGTATTTTCCTAGCTTATTACTGTATTTTATAGAATAAATTCAAGTACTTCCTATCTGGACTCTTTCTTTTGGAGCTTTCTATCTAAGAACCAAATAAGTTTGGAAACATTTTCAAAACAATTCCTTGCTGTTCAAATTCTGATTCACTCTCTGAAACACAAGCACTGGATACTATTCTAGGATTTTATTAGTTGGCAAGAGGCTGGGGTTCTAGTTGTCCTTACCACCTCTTTTTGTCTGGGAGATACTGAGCATGACATTTAACCCCAGTGGGTCTCAGCTGTTTTATTTAATCCATTTCAAAAAATGCTTATTCAATGTTCACTATTAACCAATCAATCACCTTGCCAGTTCAAGGAGGGCACTTGTGCCAGTTGCTCTTAAAACCTGAGTTATCTCTTTCAAGTGCTCAACAGTGTGACTATTGGATGTATGGTATGTGACACACAAGACTGAGATACTAAATTAAATATTTTATTTGAAATTTAAAAACTGATATTTCATCCAGTTAGTGGAAAACTTTAGGTATGTTTGAAATAAAATGAGGAGGTGATTTGAATTTCCAACTGTTAATTTCATAAAATCTTAACACAGATCAATATTTACAATGAAAATTTAGTATCCAAGTAGGGATATGCTATAAAAGTACACATTTTGAAAGATAGTTAAAAAAAACAGTGTAAAATATCCACTAATTTTTATAGTCTTGTAGGAATGGTAGCATTTTGGATATATTGAGTTATATAAAATATTTAAAAATTATTTCACTGGTTTCTTCTTAAAAATTTTAAAGACTTTATTTATTTATTTTTAGAGAGAAGGGAAGGAAGGAGAGAGAGGGAGAGAAACATCCATGTTCAGTTGCCTCTCACATGTCCCCAGCTGGAGACCTGGCCCATAACCCAGACATGTGACCTGACTGTGAATCAAACCAGTGACCTTTGGGTTCATAGGCCAGTGATCAATCCACTGAGCCATACCAGCCAGGGTTCTTCTGAAAATTTTTAATGTGGCTGCTGTGAGTCAAATATAGCTTACAGTATAATTTTATTAGACAGTGCAGCTCTAAGACTCCAAAATAAAATACCCCATACAACAAACTTGCTATATTTCTTTCTAACTTTCTAGGTACCATGCAAACTGTTTACATTCTGTTTCTATAGAAAACCCAACTCTACGTTATTTTCAAGTCTTTCTATTCTACTTATTCCTGGGTCTTTCCCCAAAATAGCTTATAGCAATATAGTTGTTTGCTCTGTTGTTTCTTCCAATATGCTAAAATTCCACAATGAAAGAAACAGCTTGGTTTGCTATTGTGACCTCAGTCATTGGCATAACACAGTGCCACATAAAGAGTAGAAACTCACAATAGACGTGCATTAAGCAATAAGCATAAGTGTTCCTGAGAAATATCTAAATTTAGCCCTTGAAGGTGCTGACAAGTTGTTTTTAGTATGACAATTCACCTTCAAGTATAAAGACACCTAAATTACTTTAGAAAATTTCCCAGTATCTTAAAGAGCCACAGTTATTTCATCAAAACCATAAATGACAATAAGTATAATTTAGTTCTTAATATTTTTACTTCAATAATTTGAATTATAACTGGCATGTCTTTAGAAGCATGCAGGCCATTTTTTCCACATGTACACACACACACACACACAAACAGTAAATAAGCAAATTGATTTCTCCTACTGTAACTACTCCTTAAGATATAGAAGAGTAGTACTCAATTCTCAATGAAATCACATACTGGTAAAGCAATTTGTAAATAGACTTGGCAGTTCAATCATTTGTTCTTCCTAATTATAGGCTTTCATTTGTGCAAAAGGAATAGAGAGTGTCTTTCATGGCATCTGTGGCTGTCACTATGGCTCACATAATACATAGCATGAGATCTGCTTTTGTGTTTTAATTAGATTGCATTCTCACTCATAATGTTACATGTGTTTGCATAGTATTGCTGAAATGTAGAAATAATAGAGCAGTGTCTTTTGAAGAATTATTTTACAATTTTAACTACCATTACTACATAGCTTGTGCTTTCATTTGTCTTTTAATTTGATCATTATAAAAGCAACATCATCATTTAAGAGATACTGAGCTCCATTTTCCCCAAGTAAGAGTTAGTGGAGATGCAAAGAGGCATGGAGAGGCACAGAGAGGTAGGCAGAATGGGTGGTCCCTCATTCATGTGTGGTAGATAAAAATCAGTAGGGATACCTTAGGAGTGAGCAATTGCAGCCCCAAACTAGGCCAGGCAGTCCAGGGTACCAGTGCCAAGAAGTTAAGTTCTCATAACTCTGGCTATAAAAGCCAATGGAGGTTGGGGCAGTGGAAGAAACTCCAGGATTCTCAGAAAACTCTTGTTAAAGAGCCCACAAATGTTTCAGAACTCACCCCCTCTGGGTTTCAGCACCAGGGCAACAGGTGGAAGGGCACAAGTGGTATACAGAGAGAAAGTGAAGTGACTGGCAACAGGATGAGTGCCAGGAAACAGCTTCCTCCCAGGCAAGTATTCAGAGGCCAGTTAGTGGCATTGTCCCCTCTTCAAGTCCATCCCCACAAAGAGCCATAGAGTAATGAAATGGGTTGCCTCACCCTGGTGATTACATAAGACTCTGCCTCACACAATTTACAGCTGCCTTTTCTACAATAGCCCATGCTACTAAGACAGGAAGTTAAGTCAGTTCTACCTTACACACAGAAAAAAACACAGGGAAGCTTCCAAAGTGAGGAGACAAAGAAATATGGCCCAAATGAAAGAACAGAACAAAACTTCAGAAAAGATAACTAAACAAAATGGACATAAGAAACTTATCAGATGCAGAGTTCAACACTGGTTATAAGGATGCTCAGAGAACTCATTGGGTACTGCAACAGCATAAAAAAGACACAGGCAGAGTTCTGGCCAAGATGGAGGAGGCATAGATAGAAATGCTTCACTTCCTTACACAACCAAAAGAAGATAAGAACCAATTAAAAAAAAAACAACAACTAGATCTGCCAGAAAATCAAATTGCATGGAACTCTGACAACCAAGGAGTTAAAGAAACATTCACCCAGACTAGTACAAGGGGCAGAGATAGACAGTCAGGAAGAAAGAACATGTGGCAATGTGGTGGACTATGTGGGGAAGGTAAGGGCTGAATTGGGGGCTCCCATATTCATGTGAGGATAAGCCAGGAGGAACAATGTGTGAGTGAGACAGACTGTGAAACCCAGGGTTTCAGCACAGGAAACTAAAGACTCAAAACCTTTGTCTGTAAAATCCTGTGAAGGTTTCAAAGGCAGGAGAAACTCCCAGTTTCATAAGAGAGTCTACTGGAGAGGTCCATGAGGTCCTAGAATGTACACAAACCCACCAATCTGGGAATCAGCACCTGTAAGGGCACAATCTGCTTGTGGGAAGCAAGGGAAGTGAAGGAAAATAGGGCAAGAGCTGTGCGAGCAAGCGCATTGTTCCCCCTCTGACCCCTCCCCCACAGACAGTGCCACAGTGCAGCAAAGACAGTTGCTCTGCCCTGGCAAATACCTAAGGCTCCCCTCATTACAACATAATGGGTGCTCCCAGACAAAGAAGCATGACACAAATGAAAGAACAGATCAAAACTCCAGGAAAATAACTAAGTGATGAGGAGATGACCTATGAGATGCAGAGTTCAAAACACTTGTAATCAGGGTGCTCACAGAAAGGATTGAGTTTGGTCATAAAATGGAGGAAGAAATGAAGGCTATACAAAGAGAAATAAAGGAAAATATACAAGGAACACAGTGAAAGGAAGGAAACTGGTACTTAGATCAATGATTTGGAAAACAAGGAAGAAATCAACATTCAACTGGAACAGAAACAAGAAACAAGAATTCAAAAAAACAAGGAGAGGCTATGGAACCTCTGGGACGACTTTAAATGTTCCAGCATCCAAATCATAGGGGTACCAGAAGGAGAAGAAGAGCAAGAAATTGAAAACTTACTTGAACAAATAATGAAGGAAAATTTCCCCAATTTTGCAAAGGAAATAGACTTCCAGGAAGTCCGGGAAGCTCAGAGTCCCAAAGAAATTGGATCCAAGAAGAAACACATGAAGGCATATCATAATTAAGTTACCCAAGATTAAAGAGAAGGAGAGAATCTTAAAAGCAGCAAGAGGGAAGGAGAGTTGCCTACAAAGGAGTTCCCATAAGACTACCAGCTGATTTCTCAAAAGAAACCTTACAGGCAAGAAGGGTCTAGCAAAGTATTTGAAGTCATGAAAGGCAAGAACCTACATCCCAGATTACTCTATCTAGCAAAGCTTTCATTTAGAATGGAAGGGCAGATAAAGTGCTTCTCAGATAAGGTCAAGTTAGAGGAGTTCATCATCACCAAGTCCTTATTATATGAAATGTTAAAGGGACTTATCTAAGAACTAGAAGAAAATCAAACACTATGAACAGTAAATAACAGCAAACACAACTATCAACAACTGAACCTAAAAAGCAAAAACTAAGCAAACAACTAGAACAGGAACAGAATTACAGAAATGGAGATCACATGGAGGGTTATCAGTGGGGAAGATGAAGGGGAGAATGAGGATAAAGGTACAGGGAATAAGAAACATAATTGGTAGGTATAAAATAGACAGAGGGAGGTTAAAAATAGTATGGGAAATGGAGAAGCCAAAGAACTTATATGTACAACCCATGGACATGAATAAGGGGGTGGGGGGCAATGATGGAGGCTTGGGGGTGCAGGGAAGGGGGGGATAAGGGGAGAAAAAATTGGGACAACTGTAATACCATAATCAACAAAATATACTTAAAAAGAAAAATATATGTCTTATACCCTTAAATTTATGTAGTATGTAATAAAAATAACCATTAAAATTGGGTAAAATCCAAGAAAAATACACAGGCAGAAATAAAACTCGCACTAAGTGAGATAAAGAAATATCTACAGGGAACCAACAGTGGAGGGGATGAAGCCAAGAATCAAATTAATGATTTGGAACATAAGGAAGAAAAAAAGCATTCGATCAGAACAGTAAGAACAAAAAGAATTTAAAAAATAAGGATAGAATAAGAGCCCCTAGGATATCTCTAAATGTACCAACATCCAAATCATAGAGGTGCCAAAAGGAGAAGAGGAAGAAATTGAAAACTTATACAAAAAACTAATAAAATAAAACTTCCTTGTTTTGTTGAAGGAAATAGACATACAAGCCCAGGAAGCACTGGGTCCCAAACAAGTTGGACCCAAAGAGGAACACACCAAGACACATCATAATTAAAATGCCAAAGGTTAAAGATAAAGAGAGAATCTTAAAAGCAGCGAGGGAAAAGCAGAGAGTTACCTACAAATGAGTTCCTATAAGATTATCAGCTGATTTCTCAAACAAAATTTTGCAGGCAAGAAGGGACTGGCAAGAAGTATTGAAAGTGATGTAAAGCAAGAACCTACAACCTAGATTATTCTATGCAGCAAGGCTTCATTTAGAATTAAAGGTTAGATAAAGTGCTTCCTAGATAAGGTAAAACTAAAGGAGTTCCTCATCACCAAATTGTTATTATATGAAATGTTAAATGGAACTATATAAGAAAAAGAACATCAAAACTATAAACATTAAAAGGGCATCAGATTCACAAGTATCAACAACTGAATCTAAAATATAAACTAAGCAAACAAGCAGAACAGGGACAGAATCATAAGTATGGAGATCATTTGGAGGGTTATCAGCTGGGAGGGGGCTTGAGGAGCTGGGTGTAAAAGGTGAACAGATTAAGCAAAAAAATGAAAACTCATAGGCACAGAAAACAGTATGGTGATTACAAGAGAAAAAGTGTGGTAAGGGGAAGTGAAAGAGTGTAAAGGGAGGATAAATGATATCAGAAGAAACTTGACTTTGGAAGGTGAATACACAATACAATATACAGATGATGTATTACAGAATTCTACACTTGAAACATGTATAATTTTATTAACCAATGACACCCAAAAAATTCAATAAAAAATTTAAAAAGTGAAAGTAGAAACTAGGCAATAGTAGAACATATTTGTATATTATATATCCGATTATATAATTTGTAAATTATATATCTTGCCTCACAACATGTAAAGAACTATTATAACTCAACAATAAAAATAAACAGTATCCAATTTTAAAATGGTCAAAAGGTGTGAATAGACTTCGCTTCAAAGAAGATGTGCAACTGGCCTATAAGCTCATGAAAAGATGCTCAACATCTTTAGTCATTAGGGAAATGCAAGTCAAAACCACAGTGAGGTATCACTTCATAGCCACTATGATGAGTATAATTTAAAAAATGAACAATAAAAAATGTTGATGAGGATGTAGAAAATCAGAAGTCTCATACATTACTGATGGAAAGGTAAAATGGTTCAGCAACTGTGAAAAAAAGTTTGGCATTTCCTCAAGAAGTTAAGCACATACCATGAAGTCCAACGATTCCACTCTTAGGCATTGCACTATTAGGGAAGACAACAAAAAATACATGTGCACACGCACGAAAATGTATATGAATACTGATAGCAGCATTATTCCTAATAACCAAAAAGTAAAAACAACCCAAATTTCTGATGAATGAATAAACAAATATGGTATATGTAAATAATGGACTATTATTTATCAATTAAAAGGAATGAAGTATTGGTGCATGTATGCCATGAATGAAACTTTTTCAAAGTCCACATCATGAGAAGTGAAAGAATACAGTTACAAATGATAACATATTGTATGATTCAATTTTTATGATATGTAGAAAATATACAGATCCATAGAGATAGAAATTAGATTAGTGTTTACCAGGGACTGGGTGGAGGGGAGAATGGGAGTTGATTGGGTTTGGGATTTCTTTTGGGGGTAATAAAATGTTCTAGAATCAGATAGTAATTATGGTTGCATCATACTGACTATACTACAAACTAAATTTTATACTTGTGAAAATAAACAAAGAATGCAACAATGCAAAATATAGTGAATGTAATAAAAAGTAAATCTAAAAATTTTAAGATGAATCTTGTAAGGATGGATATGGTTTTGGCAGAATATAGCATCGATAAAGACCTCTTGAAGCAAGAATAAAAACAGTTAATTTAGAAATTAGAGATGGTCTAGTTTAGCCAAATTGTAGAACAGTTTGGAAAGACAATACTGAAGTGCTAGAAAGAAATACAAAGGAGGAGCCCCAAAGCCCAGAATTTTTAGTAAAAAAGTGCATTTATTCTTCATGTTTAAACTTCAGTTGCCTTCAATGTGCTCTCCATTTAATGCAATACACCTACTGAGACATTTTTTCCACTGTTCAAAAACAGTTTTTGAACTCATAGATTCTGATGCCTTTTAGAGCTTTTGCCATTTCTTGTTTCACCTCTTCCACATGGGCAAAACATTTCCCTTTGAGGTCTTTTTTCTTCCAGGGAAGCAACGAAAAAAGTGACTTGAGGTGAGATGAGGTGAATAGGGAAGGTGAGGAATGGGGGTCATGCCATTTTCGGTCAAAACCTGCAGAACATACAGCACGGTGTGAACAGGTGCACTCACTCATAAATCACCCATCATGAAATGGGCAGACATGTTGAAAGAACCTTCAAAAAAAATCACTGAAGCCAAATAAAGCCTCTCATAACACCACCAGGTAGTACACTGATACAGATGGGTTCCCAGAACACTAACCTAGTGGGGTCCAAGTGCTCCAGAGGTAATTCCTGGTTTTGTTGGATCCCCCCAGTAAGATGTCAGAAGCCCCTGAATACTCAGCTAGAAGTTCTCGTCACCTGAGACTAGTGACAGCAGCCCTGAAGGCTTTGAAGGGTGAGTGCCTTAAGAATATCATTGCCTCCTACCCTTTGCAACATCATGGATGCAACTGCAAAGCATTATGCTAAGCGAAATAAACCAGGCAGTCAAAGATAAATACCATATGATCTCACCTTTAACAGGAACCTAAACAACAAAACAAAGAAACAAGCAAAATATAGTCAAAGACACTGTAATAGAAGACAGGCAGAAAGTGACCAGAGGAGAGAGAAGAGGGAGTTTCAGGGGAAAAGGGGAAGGGTTTACAGTAACAAAGTTAAAAGACAAATGGACAAAAACTAGGGGGAGGGTGGTAATGTGAAGTAAGTTGGGAGGGAGGGGTGGGTGGGCTGGATTGGGAGTAAAGGGGAGAAAACTGTATTTGAACAATGATAAAAATAAAATTAAAGAAAAAAGAGTATCATTGCAGGTGCATTCTGACCCCCACTCCTAAGAACTCTAATCAATGCTATAATCATCAAATATTATAGCCATGGGGGCCTATGATATTATCTAGTTCTATGATTTAAAATCAATATTAGCAATACACAGAACAGATAAAGGGAAATGGCTCTATGAGCCAAACCCTGAGACCGTCTCACCTCAGTCACCCTCTGCACACCCAGTGAGGAAAACAGCAGCAGCACAACCTGATGTAGTGAGCACCCCTCATTTTAGAAACAAAACACTTTGTTTCCAAAGACACAAGATGCCATCCTGAAAACATGAAATTCATTTTGGTAAAATGCATCCAGGCTTCAGGGGAAATGGCAAAGACAGAGATGATGTGCAGAGCATGTTCAGGAATGTTCGGGGAAAAAAATAGCACAGTGTGGTGGAAGCCAAGACAATTCCATCTCTGTGATGAAGTCATTTAGACCTGGCATAGTTTAAATTAGGTGGTGATGTAACCCCTGATGTGTAGGAGCATATCTTAAGCAGCCTGCATCTTTCACAACAATCTGCACATAATGAATATATATTGATTCAATGAATAAATCAATGTTCTCCTTGGATTTCTTCAAGGGCAGTTCCTGTGGTGCTATCTGATATGTATATGCAGAATGGTCAGAGGTGGCCCTCTGGGGGAAATCAGATACTCTTCCCAGCTCCCACATTTACCAGACTACAGGGGGCACCCTCAAAGAGGGATTTCATAAAGCTTATCTCTCTAAAGTTCCCCCCTCACCCAAAATAGAAAACAAGGTTTATTGTACATTCTTATTTCTTAATGGTCTGATAACAATACACAAAGTCCACATTTTGGTCTCAACTTTCATATTTTTGATCAACTACATAGGCAAAAATGAACTGTTCCTTCTATAAATATAACAAGCTGACATTTCCAAAGGGTCCCCACCAGTCCCTCCAGACCTTCACTCACCACCCCAACAATTGGTGTGATCTTTGGTGGTGAGTGTCCCTGAGCTTACTCATAGTCTTATTTGAATGGGGAGAAAAAGTATATGCACTTATCTGAGAAAGAAAGAATGGTGAGAGAGAGACTTCTATCCTGGAAATGGGAGAAACCCTTTGTCAAGACATTTCCCAGTTTTCAATGCCCAGTGAAGACATACACAATAGGGAAAACTCAGGCAGCTAAAGAGGAGGAAATCTATTTATTTGCACTGTATTGTTTCTTGCATTAGATCATGATTCCAAGGAAGTACTGTTGTGAACATTTCAATTGTAATCATTACAAGATGCAGGTCATGCCTCCACATGCTAATGTGAACACCAGCAATCATTTTTAACACATAATCATGGCATTTTCTAATAAAACCAATTTATGGGAAACAACCACCAGCTTAACTTTGGGGACATTTCACAGGATCACAAGGCTCTTGCTTATTTGATAATCTCAAGGAAAAAGTCCTAGCAACTATCTGCTTGTCATGGCAGAGTTTCCTGGATCTTTCTTCGTCTGACATTAAAGCTATTAAACTGCTTCTATAAATAGTTGTTTTTTTATTTCAGGTATATTCTATTATTAAAGTTTATCTGAAGAAAGATTTTCTTTGGGGAAATCTGTGCCAAATGTCTTTCCTGAGGATGCCACACACGAAAAGATGTAAGACAATTCTTTTGCTACAGGGAAAATACTCCTGACATTAGCCATGATGCACTTTGTTCTTATTATCATAAAATACAATCACTGCCCATAAACTTTCATAGAAGACATGAAGAGAATGTCTCTGTCACTGGGGGAATATTACTCATCTTCATTTCCACAAGTGACTGTCAGTGCTGGCACACGGGCACACACCCAGAGGATGTTGTCACTTGATCAAAGGCCAGCTGCTGTGGTCCAACCTCCTCTGGCAGAATAGGTCAGAGGTGTCCCTCAGACGGAAATTGAATGGCTTCAGTTCCGTACATGTGCCTCGGACTAACACCCCTCTGCTCCTCCAAGGCTGACCTTTGCTTCCTCTGTTGCCTTGTTTTCAGCACTGTTTTTTATTCCACTTTAGAGCAGCTGCAAAGAATTCCTGTTTAGATTTGTTCCCCTACTTTGCATGTCCTTCTTACCTTCCTCTGCCAAAAGAAGTGTACCCCCTTCTTTTTTGGAGGGCGGCATTAAACAATATAAATGATTCCTTTAGAAACAAGAGTCAGACTTGCCCTCCATTGCACCCTTGGGATGCAAAGGATCAGGATGAATCAAAGCATGCTTCACATTTTCAAAGAAAATGCCTACTTGAATCAGATTTTTGATGAGTTTAATTTTCCCCTTTGAGCCTCCAGTGGAATCATAATTTCCTTTATGTGGAAGAAAGTACATTGGCTCCGTTAACCAAAATACTACAAAGCTGCTGAGTGAAAAGCAGAGGACAGCTTGGCAATCAGATGCGTATGTAAAGGATTTTGTTTTATAGTAGCCGCTTCTAACATTCATGACTCCATGCCAAAAGGCTCCATATATAAAGCTTGTTATGATGTTATAATGAAACATCCTAGTCCATTAGTCCTCAAAGCATTAGGCTTTTTGTTGTTGTCTTTTTTTAGATTAGCAGGCTGTGCTCCTAAAATGTGGTGCACTGCTAAATGAAATCAAATTAAACTGAAAGAAACAAAACTGGAGCTGGTAAGCACAGCCTCACAGATTACCCTCTGACTTCTATATAATTTAATTATTGCATTGGTTAACTTCTTTTTTTATCACTGTGTTGACTAAACTTGGATGGCTATAACAATAGAATAAACCATTTAGAGGCCACTCTATAGTACCTTAAAATATAAAGAAAAACAATTCCCTTCATTGTTTCCCTTTCTGATAAAAATGAGTGATTTTTTCCCATAAAAAATAAATACTTTAAGTAAATCATATATTACTGGGTTATTCCATAAAATCTGAAAAATGCTTTCCCATCTGTATGTTGGAGGTGAGAAGAAATTCCTTTTCCTCTCTGTTTTTCACATTCTCTGGTCCCACCAGGTATGAAAATTTCATTATAAAGCTAGAGGGAGGTCTCTAATTTTGCATATTCCAAAACCTTCCTTATCCAAGGTAAATCACCATAATCATTCCATATTGTTGAATTCAAAGCATTGCTTTTACTGCTATTCTTGTAACTTTGACTATGAAGGCAAAAGAAAATGGGACAGCAATTATGCAGATGACTGAAACTGAGGCCAACACAATGCCCCGTGCTCCTGGAGAGCAACCCAAGGAAAAGTACTGGGGAGAACTGAATACATGGCTTCAGTCTGTCCCTTCATTCACAAACATAAACGTGTCCTTTCTGGACACAACAGCTCTCAGGGGAAGCTTGGCAGAGGATATAAACCTTCTTCACTCAGTGTTTTTCCTTCTTTGACTTTTACATCAAGCATAACACAGGGAACGTAGTGAAAAGAGCTTTAGGGTTGGGGTCTAGCTTTTCAACCTGGATTTGCGTCCCTCTTGTCTCTGCAACTTAACTGGCTGTGACATTCGTTAAATTACTTAACTACTCTGAGCCTTAATTTTGTATTCCTAAAATAGGGCAAATATAACTCAGAACTGTGGTGTAAGGGATAAATGGGATAGCGTATTTAAGAAGAATTTTATAGAGGATGCATTCAATAAACACTGTTTAGCTTTAGTTCAAATTGAACCCTTAGTGCAGTAGGAGAAAATCACAGACCTACAAAGAAAGATTTAAGCCTTATCATTCCTTGTTCTTATATCCCACCATGACCAAAACAAACACAGAAAACCAAAAATACATTAGCATGTATGAGATATTGCCACATGGTCATAATATGACTTAATAATTCACTTACATGTATTTTCTCTCTTTTGGGTTGCTTCAACAAAAATCTAAATCCCTCCTTATCTGTGCTTCTCTCTATGCCCTTGAGATGCATAGGAGCACGGATTTCGAAGCTGACCATTCCATCAGTGGTTCACTTAGGCATTATTAAAACAAATTTCCAGTGCAATAATGCCTCTTCCTTTTGTAAAAGTAAATTATATTAAATAAGGCTGGGAACATGTGAAGTTGCCAAATCTGAAGCAAGGCAACCTTGATGACTTCAGTCCATTCTCGGCCCTTGATTACAATTTGATTTCCTTTGGCATCAAAAGACAAACTATTTTAGTGAACAATGTTCTTCCTTTAGCAATAGTGAGATCTAGTTACTTGGCAAAGGACCTGTTCATTTGCCAGACAATATGTGTAACCTCATAGCAATAGCTGAAACACTGAATCTGATTTTGAGCCACACAGAGTGAGGAAAATGACAGGAAGTATAGGGCTCCCTAAAATGCATACGCTGAAGCACTAGCTGGCTAATTATCATGTCATCATTGTCTTTTCACGTACCTCTTTTCTATGAGGTCTGCATTTGGGAATGAAAGCTCTGCCTTTCATTGTTCCTTCAGCTGGACATTTAAGTTAATATGTTTTAAAATGGTATATTCTACTCAAAATTATTTTTCTTTTCCTGTTTCTTCCTCAGAGTCACTTGATATTTAAAACTAACTGTGTGGATTCAGTCTCCTGGAGAACCATGTAATGTCCTCTGATTTCACTCTGGCAAGTTGCTCTCACAAGAGAAAACTTTTGGTTTTTCTCAACAATGTGAATGCCTTTCTTTGGGAGTTCATCTGAGGTTTCAGCTTGTTCATGTAATCTTATTTGGTTATCTGTGAGTATTGTTAATATTGCTAGTTTCATATTGGCAAGTTGACTTTCCTCCCATTCTGCCAGGAGGAATTTTCTCTGTGTGTGTGTGTGTGTGTGTGTGTGTGTAAGGAGGATTTAGAAGCATTTCTGTTCTCTAACTAGGGAAGCAATAATACTCAGAGACTCTGGGTAGTGCTGTTAACACTGTGCATTTCTCATGCTTGAGGAGAGAACTGACCTCATATCCTTGTCCCCACTACTTTCCACTTTGGACCAATACTGTTCCAAAGGAGAGAACATCTGCAACCACATGGAACTGAGAAAAAGCCTGCTCTATGAATAAGACAGATCGGGGAGCCAATCTATACATGCCTGTACAGGGTCCACAATGCTTCTAATCTAGAAACTGTCCATAGGGTCTGTAGTCTAATCCTTTTGAAATCTCTAACCAGATAGTCTGACTACTTAGAGTCTGTACTCCAGAGCCTCCAAGTCTGTACTATAAGACTCTCCTCATGCCCTAGATCTCTTCAATTCTATCCTAAAACTGTATCTGTTCTCTGTTCTGTTCTTTCAGAATGCTGCTCTTTCCTAACTGATAAACTAACCCAGTATGGCTGCCATATCTAAGATATCATTAGATTAATGTATTAATGGTTCCCCTCTCATGAAGCATATTTGTATTTTAATGGAAGCATACCACAGACAATTTTTTAATCTCACAAATGTTGGCTTAATTTGGTAGAAATTTCTGGCAGCAAGACAGAACCTCAGGGTGGGGGGAATAACATATTTTGAGGTAAATAGGATTTTAGCATTTACTTAATTATATCTTATAGGCATAATCAAAGTTAACTTAATTATTTGTTAACTAGCTACAGAAATAAAAAAATAAAATTCTCTAAATCAAGTGCATGCAAAACACCAGAATTGTCCATAGTAGGGCATCCCAATGGATAAATTAGGGGATCACCTCTTTTCAGACTTAAAACTTTTATTTTTTTAAATTTTTCATTGTATTATTTCCATTACCATTTAGTCCTCATATATCCCCTCCTCTACCCTGCAATCACTATACTGTTGTCCATGTCCATGAGTCCTTTTTCCTTTCTGCTCAATCCCCTCCACCCACTAATCTCCCACTCTACCTTAGCTGTCATCTCACTCTCTATTTGTGAGTCTGTCTCTATTTTGCTTGCTAGTTCAGTGTGTTCATTAGATTCCACATATGAGTGAAATCATATGGTATTTTTCTTTCTCTTATTGGCTTATTTCACTTAGCATAATGTTTTCCAGATCTATCCATACTGTCACAGAGGGTAAAATTTTCTTCTTTATTATGGCCAAGGAGTATTCCATTGTGTAGATATCGCACAGTTGTTTTACCTGCTCCTTTACTGACGGACACTTGGGCTGCTTCCATAGCTTGGTGCTTGTATATAACGCTGCAATGAACATAGGGGTGCTTATTTTTTTTGAATTAGTGTTTTGGGTTCCTTCAGATATATTCCCAGAAGAGGGGTTGCTGAGTCAAAAGGCAGTTCCATTTTTAATTTTTTGAGTTATCTCTATACTTCTTTCCACAGTGGGTGCACAAATCTGCATTTCCACCAACAGGGCAAAAGGGTAACAGGGAAAAAATGTTTCACATCCTCATCAGCACTTGTTTGTTGATTTATTGATGATAGCCACTCTGACAGGTGTGAGATGATACCACATTGTGGTTTTAATTTGCATTTCTGTGATGATTAGTAATGTTGAGCATCTTTTCCTATTGTTGCATAATAGACCCGGGGGTGAACAATATACTATTACTGAAAGGAACTCCCTTTTACTCTGGGGGTTGCCACCCCACTAGGTTTGCCTTGCTAGCTGCCAGGGGAAAGACATCTCTCAATGCCAGAGATTGGTGAAATGGAAAGAAATTATTTATTTAAAAGTTATACAAACTTAGAGTAATGACTTAATGTCTTCATTAAAAAATACTAAAGTCCTTTAGAATACCCACAGACACACACAGTCCTTCCTTCTCCCCTCTGCCCAGTCTGAGTACCATATCTCAGGAAAAGAAGTAGAAGTCTGTGACTCAGGCAGCCCCTCAGTTCTGGCACCATCAGCTGTGTTGCCACTGTGATCTTCAGTTAATGCAAAACCATGTGGTACCTTCTCATGGCCCACCAGCAAGAGTCCTTCCTTTCACCCCTTTTCTTCCAGGCAAAGTCTCTCCTGCTTCCTAAGCCATGTGGCAAAAGGGGGCACCCCAAAGCCACGTGGTCCCAACTAGGCATGGCTGCCATCCCTGGGTTAAAATCCCAGTTCCAATCTTCCTCTGCAGCTCCATTTATGACTCCTCCCACAATCAGTTACATCTGCCAGCATTCCCGTATTCATCCAGCTTTACTGGGCCACCCTAGTAAGTCCCAGGCATGGCCCCATGGCCCCAAGCTCTCACACAGGCAGGTGCTGTAACCAGGAGGAGTTGCCTCCCAGTTACATCTTGGGTGGAAGTCACTTCCATCCCCCTGGCTCAAAGAATAGCCACAGCTATTTAACATATCTATGAAACCAGTTAAAGGTTATAGATATGTTAAATGACCATGCCAGAGGTTATCTGTAAAGCTGTTGGTATACAAAACAACTCTCAATGGCCCTGCTCCATGTGTCTCATCCCCCAGCTCAGACTTTGGGGATGAGGACATCATATATATATTTCTAATATTTCCTGGACATCCTGAGTTCTGGACCCCATTCCAAATCCCTATTTGGGGCCCCCCTCTTGGTTGCACCCTGTTACAATATGTCTATTGGCCATCTGTATGTTCTCTTTGGCAAAGTGTATATTCAGGTCCCTGGACAATTTTTTAATTGCATTGTTTGTTGTTTTGGGTGCTGAATTTTGTAAGTTCCTTATGAATTTTTGATGTTAACCCCTTATCAGATGTATTGTCAAATATGTTCTCCCATTCTGTGGGTTGTCCTTTTATTTTTTAGATAATTTCCTTTGCTGTGACAAAGCTTTTTGGTTCGATGTAGTTCCATTTGTTTATTTATTCTTTTGTTTCCCTTGCCAGGGGAGATATATCCAATAAAACATTGCTATGAGCAATGTCTGAGGTTTTGCTACCTATGTTTTCTTCTACAATTTTTATAGTTTTGGGTTTAACATTTAAGTCTTTGGTCCAATTTGAATTTATCCTTATGTGTGGTGTAAGAAGGTGGTCTAGTTTCATTTTTCTGCATGTGTCTGTCTAATTTTCCTAACACCATTTATTGAATAAATTATCTTTAGCTCATTATATCTGCTTGTTTTCTCGGTTGAATATTAATTAACTATAAAGGTGTAGGTTTATTTCTGGGCTCTCTATTCTGTTCCGTTGATCTCTTATGTCTTTTTTATGCCATATCATGCTGCTTTGATTACTAGGGCCTTATAATATAGTTTCAAATTAGCTAACATAATTCCTCCAATTTTGTTCTTCTTTCTCTAAATCACTGTGCTATATGGGGCCTTTTGTGGCTCCACATAAATTTTGGAAATATTTTTTTCTACTTTTGTAAAATACATCATTGGAATCTTGATAGGAATTGTATTGACTCTATAGATTGCTTTCGGTAGTACAAACATATTAATGATGTCAATTCTTTCTATCCATGAACAAGGCATATGTTTCCATTTATTCATATCTTCTTCAGTTTCTTTCTTCAGTGTCTTGTAATTTTCTAAGTACAGGTCTTTATATCAATTTTGGTTTATTCCTAGGTATTTTATTCTTTTTGAAGCAATTGTGAATGGAGTAAAATCCTCAACAAAATATTAGCAAACTGAATACAGCAATGCATCAAAAAGATCATACAACATGATCAAGTGGAATTTATTCTGGGAATGCAAGGTGGCACAACACTCACAAATAAATAAACGTGATTCACCACATAACAAAATGAAGGATAAAAAGCACAGGATCATATCAATCAATGAAGAAAAACCATTTGATAAATTTCAGTACCCATTTATGATAAAAACTCTCAGCAAAGTGGGAACAGAGAAAAAATACCTAATCATAATAAAGGTTATATATGACAAACTGACTGCCAGGATCATAATTATCAGGCAAAAACTACGAGTGTTCCCCTTAAGATCAGGAATAAGACAGGGATGTCTGCTTTCACCTCTGTTATTCAACATAGTACTAGAAGTTTTAGCCATAGCAATCAAACAAGAAGAAAAAAATAAAGGGATTCAAAAATGGAAAGGAAAAAGTAAAACTCTTTTATTTGCAGCTGACATGATACTGTACATAGAAAACCCCAAAGATTCCACCAAGAAACTACTAGAACTGATAAATGAATTCAGCAAAATAGCAGGATACAAAATTAATATCTAGAATTCAGTTGCATTTTTATATACTAATACTGAACTAACAGAAATGGAAATTAAGAAAATATACTTACAACTTCTAGCACATCCATTTCACTCTAACAAGCCAATAAGAGCTTAGTCTGAGTCAATTTTATAATTATTTTGTTTTTTATATAGTAGTGGAAATCTACTTCAAGAGATACTATAAATTTGATGGGGAGAAAGAATAACATTTATTACTATGGGAACATCTTTGTTCTCACTCTGACATAGTTGAGTGTGTCACCCAAAAACATTTTTATGCAACTCTAGGTAGAGGTAATTCAACAATAATAGAAGATTTAATTCCTGACTTCAGGTTGTTTCTAATCTAGCAAAGAAATTAAGCATACATATGAAAAACAACATATATGTCAGAAAAAAATATGTTCTGATGATAAAGTAGATATAATTTCTGAGAAATGCAGGTATGATTAATCATTTGAGAAAACAGAAAATATCTCCATAAAATTATATGCTTTTCTAACAATTCTCCATGCCCATCACAGAAAATTTGGAAAATACTGAGTGGTTTATGGAACAACATGTGAAACAGTACAAATCCCATCCTATAGTGGCGTGATTAATTGATTCCATTCAACTAGCAAATTTATGGGTACATGTACTCCATAAATAAATTTAAATAAAATTTTAAAGTATTGAGATATTATATAGAAGGCTATCATGCTCTTTTTCACTTAGTATTAAATTATTAACTTTTCCCCCACACTGTATAACATTTTCAAAACATCTCTCTTATATTTTTTGTCCAAACTGTCTGTTAACAATACCTTAGTAGACAGTGGGAGAAAACCAAGAGAAAACCACATATGATGTTGGGAAATACCAGGTATAGTTAAAGCCATCCTTATTTTTAAAAGAAATACACTCAAAAACACATACAAACATTATTAAAATAGAAAGGCGGAAGAGTGAGCTCTAATGGAGCCTATAAAAATAATACCAGGCAGACAGCATATTGGAACATCATCTAAGGACTCAGAAGAAAACAATATCTCTGAACATTATTAAATAGAGCCCATAAGAAATGCTTTTAAGTTTTTGAAATTCTTTATAACAATAATATTATTTACAGCTGTTGCTTCTGAACTTTTTTAGCAAAAGAATCTTATTTTTCTTATGAAGAATCCCAATATAGAATATTCGATAAAGGGAAGGTTTGGACCTGGACAACCATGAGTGGTCAAGAAAAAGCTCAGCTCTAGTTTTAAAATCAGTAACCATAATAGTGAGCTCACTCTGGCACTGTTATTATCCAAGAGATTAGAAATTACCCAACCTTCCTACACCTTCCCACCCAGAGCTATAGACTCAATATGGTGCCTTAGGCTCTTATATAGGCAGTATACATTTATGGGAAACCTCCAGATTGAGAATTTATAACATTTGGAAATGTCCTTCCAAGACCTCATCACAACTTAAAAAGACAAAAAGTAGAAGGATAGAGGAGTAGAAATCTCTCTGCTGACAATGTTCAAGCAGATTGGAATTTGGTGCCAGGTCTGCCCTCAAATATCCCTGAATGGGGTAGGATATGAAATAATTACTATAAGCCAATGTCCCACTTTACCTGTAATGCATACAATCAATTCATTATTATCTTCAACTAATAGGAAAACTGAGGCATGGAGAAGTTAAGTGCTAGAAGTCACACAGCTCATGAGTATTGAAGTGTCAGATCCTAGTGCAGTCTCATTCTCAAGGTGAATTCTTCCCACTTCACAAAATGTTGACTCCATATGTGGATCCTTTCAAAAGTCATTTTAGAGCAGTTCTCTGAGTTTTATTAATTTAATTTTCTTATCTCCTTGATGGATAAAAATATCCTAATATAAAAATCAGATTTCAAAATAAATAAAAAATTTATTTATGAGGAAAATATTATAATTCTTTTAAGAGAACTATATAACATGTTAATTTTGTGTGGTGATGTCTGGATGATGGGACAACAATGGTTTCTTTTTTATTTTTGTGTGTGTGTATGTGTGTATGCTTACAAAATCTCTACTAAGTAATCAATAATGGGAAAAAGTACTTTATTTGCAAAAAGGAATATAAGTTGGTTAATTTTATTTCTCTCTACACACATACACAGCACACACAGGAAGATATACATAAATGTTGACAATTTACAAGTCACGATTTCCTCTATATTTTAAAAATGTTTTGGATTTTCTATAATGAACAAATAGTACTTATATAAGTGAGAATTACAGTGTTACTTTTAAATTTTAAAAAACTTTCCATTTTTTTCCCATTTCCTACTTAGGATAAGCCAAAATTGAACACAGTTGAACCATAAAATATTTCTAGCCAGTACTTACAGGATTTATTTAACCCAGAAGTAGGGTTAAAGTGCTTTAAATAATAATTAAGGTCATCATTTTTAAGAACTTTCTGTATGCTAGACATTGTTCCAGGACTCTAGGCATACAATATCTTTAATAGTCCAACAATCCTACGAGATTTTTCATTTGCAGATGAGGAAACTGAGGCCTAGAGTTTAGGTGTCTTTACCAAGGTGGTGGAGGCTGGATTTGAAGGAAGACCCTGCAGTAACCATAAAGCCATGCTTCCTTAAAGACATCATAAAGGGTGGCACAGAGATGACAAGTGCTTCCAGGAGAAATGAAGTAGATTTGTCCATGAGTCATTGCACAGTCCTCCCTAGCAACAGTATGCCCCAAGATTCTAAGCACATATGCCCTGGGTCCACACAAATGATGAAGCTGTTTATAATACCACAGTCCTTCTACTTACTAGAAGTAGGCTCTTGGTGCAAGTAAACACTAAGACTTCCAGGACATTATGCACCAGCTTGCTTCAATAGTTCAATCCCTTCTTGTTTAGACAAAACAAAAGGAAATGTAAATATATATTTTATATATACGTGCACACATACATATACATATACATCACATGCATGTGTGTGTATATACATGCATGTACATGTGTATATACATACACATACACATGCACATATACACATATAGCATGTGTGTGAGTATATATACACATACATTTTTTCTTTTAATTAAAGAATCAAAATTTGACTTAGGGAGGGAGTTGTTGGTTTAATCACTAGCATCACTTCCTTCACCATCTTGATAATAATTTACAGTGATTTAGAAGAGGAAAAGGGAACAACAATAGTCTCATAATGTTCTTTTCCATGGGAAAGAAAGATTAAATACCAAAGACCTATTCAACTTGAGTGTGAGAACCTATTATTTTCTGATAAATCTTTCATGGTAGAATGAATTCATAATTTTAACAAATTATTAATGAATAGAATCTGAAAGATTTGTGAGGACTCCAGCCTTGGACATGAGCAAACAAATTCCCTCATGTGCTTCTCTCCAAAAAGCAGTTGCCTTGCCTGCAGCTGAGATGGTGGCTCAGTCATTCAGTCATACATTCATTCAACAAATACATTTATGAAGCATTCTAAATGTCAGGTATTGCACAGAATACATTTGAGAACAAGTTAACATTTCAGCCCTCAGAGGAGTTTATTTTCTAGTAGGTCAGGTCAACAGCAAACAAATAAAAATATATAAATACTATGAAATAAAATAAAGTTGATTAAGGAAAGACATAGCAGAACTGGACAGAGGGTCGGGGGAGCAGTATTTAAGAGAGAGAATCAGAAAAAATCTTTCCACCAAGGTAATATTTGAGCAGAACAATTGAGAAAATGAGGTGTGTAAAGTTCTTCGAAAGAGAGGTCCATGGTGAGGGAGCTGCAGTTCAAATGCTCTGAGGCAGAACTAACTTAAATGGTCATGAATAGTGAGGAGGTAATTACTACTGAATGATCTAACCTAGTAGATGAGTCTCAAATGGGGGCAATGTTACCACCCAGGGTACATTGGAAAATGCCTGGGGACCCTTTGAATTGTCTCATTCAAGGTAGCAGGGGTGAGTTTTACTGGTATCTAATGGGTAGAGGCCAGGAATGCTGCTCAACACCCTAAAATGCACAGCCCCAAAAAACAATTATCCAACCCAAGATGTCAATAGTGCCCACAGTTGAGAAACCCCATTCTCAATTCTCCTCTACAGTCTTTAACAGACTGTTCTGTCTCTTCCTGTGATTATGGAACTCCATCATTAAGGAGTCAATTTAAACAGGAAACTGAGACAAGCTTTTGTCCCAGATTGTATGCATCTTCTCATGAGGAAGAAGGAACATTGAAATGACCATAAATTCGCTCTACCAAATGAATAGGAAGGTACAACATATCAAAAGAACATACAATCAAAGTTTACTATAGAATCATTATTACCTTGATAAAATCTTTAACTGCAAATTAGGGAATATAAACAAAATACAACACACATTTCTAACCCATTTTGAACCCTGTCTACATTGTCTCATACCTTAGCTCCATAGCATACCTTAGTCATATATGTTGTAGCACTACCTCTTCATTACCAATTTGCATCCTAAAAATTTGGCAATAAATGGTGCAATTACATTAAAAGGGTTGATTACAACCCAGGAAGAGGAAAAATTTTAAAGGTATAGGAAAGGAAGAAAAGATGCAGCCTACAAGATTGGAAAGGCAATGGGGAGTTAGGAGGGTGAAGAAATAGATCAGCTGGGCTGTTGTAGGAATGTGAGACATCACTGAGCAAAGACAGCTCTGAGCTGTCCTGTCAAGATAGTGTTGGGCAAGAACCAAGGAATGCTGCACAGAGAATGGAGGAGAGAGAGGTAGAGAAAGTTGACAGTTAAAATTTCTAGTTTTCATTATATAGTGTTTCCAATGCCTTTCTAGCAAAATGTACTTGTTTCTGCTACGAAGATGTCCAGGATTTTGGTCTCAACAATTTCCTACTTTGATCATTGCTATTACTTTTCTCCATTCTGCCTCCCACTCCACCTTCCTTCTTCTTCATTTAAGAAGTGGAGATCTAAGGAAAGGAGCAATAGGAAGGAAACGACTCCACCAGGAACCAAAATGAGGAGAAAAGCTTACAGGCCTAGAAACTTACACCACTTAAGTTTCATCCACATAAATTAAATAAAATATGAAGATACTCAAATAACTATGACTACTATAAATATATAAAATCTATGAGATTTTAAATCTTCCTAAAAATTTGGAAATTTATGATAATTGTGCTAATGCTGTTGATATGAATCTACTAGTTGTATTTCCCATTAAAATATATATGAATTATTAAAGACATTAAAAAGTAGGATACTCAGTGGTTTACCCAAAAGAGACCTCCCAGCAATGTGATGGATGACTTCAGACCAGACACTATTCCCATTTGAAGTAGTAGTATGTATTTATGACTGCATCTGTCTAGTTTCACAGCTCATTAATAAGACTGTCCAAGAGGAGATTGCACTGTTATTGCTTACTGCATTTATTATCTAGGCCACTGCAGCAGACACACATATCCCAGCATAAACAGCATACAATTCAGATACGTTCAAAATCAGTCATCTATCTTACATGCTAATAAATGTCTCTACATCATTGGGTAAATTTACATTGTCTTGAATTAGGGGGAGCTGCAAGCACACAAATATATGAGATGAAGTGTTGCTTCAGAACATGGGAAAAAGGAGTGAAAACAGGCCTGGTAAATACCCACTTTTCCCACTATCAGAGGATAAAGGCTAGTGAATGTGGAAAGCCTTAAGAAGCATCTGTTGCAAAGTTTAATACTGGCCACAAATGGTTGGGAAAATAAAAGCTGATAACCATCAAGTCTAGATCTTAAACAGAGAGATTAATCTTGAGTCAGTTTGGAATACATGTTTTTTTGTTTTGTTTTGCTTTTTCAGTGTTGGTTTTTTATTTGTTTTGTTTTGTTTTATTTGAGTAGGGATGCCTGGGACCTGAACTTAACATGAACCAGGTGAGCCACAAGTTAATCATCTGTTTTCTGCCTTGAGTTTCAGGGGCACTTGTGCAGTGGCTGGGAATCCCTGAGAAGGTTACAGGAAATGGCCTGGTGGGTGTAGCTTGAGAGGGCTGGGTGGACAGTGAACTGCATTTCTTTTCCCATCAGTGTCTAAATTTGTCTCCATTGTTTCTTTTTTTCTCTCTCCTACTAAAATGGGACTTGAGCCCAGTGAGGGACAACAATATCTTAACAGAGAATTCTGAACATCGAAGACAGGGTCATCTGCATTGTCTGCACTCCATGTGCAACAGAGATTACCCCCAGAGAAAACAAAAGACCTACGCAACAGAAACGGCAGCAGCCAGTAAACAAGAGAAACGTGACCACTGGAACAGACGTCTTCCTGCAGAGCCCGAGTGGGTGAAAAATAATTGTTATTCTCCCACCCTACCCCCATCATAAGCTTATTGCCAGCAAAAAGAGAGTCCAGACAGCTAGGTTTTCCTAAATTTCAGGTTACTCCTTGGGAGTGAATTAAAGACCTTCAGGGGGTAGAGAAGCGGAAATTTAATCAACACGGTCTCCTTGCACTAACGGGTATCCCAGCAGCCTGCAAGTATTAATACAACTTACAGTAGTTCTATTATGACTGGGAGAAATCTGACTCAACATATAATAGAGGACAGTGTAGTCCAATATTTTTCATTTATATGGCATATTAGACTTACTAAATCAATAGCATGTAAGTCAACGACCCAGATGATATACATTTATTGTAGTTGAATATAACAAATAACTTTTCATTCAACAAACAGTTCTCTATGCCAGGTTTTTAACTCAGCATTGGGCTTAAAGTCTAGTGTTAGATCTCTCAGTAGCTTTGCAAACAAACAAGCAAAATATAACCAAAGACACTGAAATAGAGAACAGGCTGACAATGACCAGAGGGGTGAGGGGAGGGAATTTCAGGGGAAAGGGGAAAGGGTTTATAGGAACAATCATAAAGGACACATGGACAAAAACTGGAGGGCAGTGGAAATGGGAGGGAGGTGGGGAGGGCTGGGGGGTGGGCTGGGATGGGAGTAAAAGACAGAAACTGTACATGAACAAAAATTAAAATAAAATTAAAAATAAAAACATGATATCCACAAAAGTTTAAAAGAGTACAAATTAAGCAAACAACTAGAACAGGCACAGAATCACAGAAATTGAGATCACATGGAGGGTTATCAGTGGGGACGAGGAAGGGGAGAATGAGAGAAAAAGGTACACAGAGTAAGAAGCATAATTGGTAGGCACAAAATAGACAGGGGAAGGTTAAGAATACTATAGGAAATGGAGAAGCCAAAGAACTTATATGTATGACCCATGGACTTGAACTAAGGAGTAGAATGCTGGAGGGAGGGGAGGTGCAGGGTAGAGGGGGATAAAGGGGAGAATAAAATGGGACAAATGTAATAAGATTATCAATAAAATATACTTAAAAAGAAAAAGATAAAAACATTAAAAAATAAAAGAGCACATTATTTCTTGATTTGGATATTCATAGCAGAAACAAAACAAAACAAAAACATCATAGAAGTCTTTGGAGACTATAATTTACAAGATCGAAATAATGCAAGTAGCCCTAGACTAGGGTCTCTTGGTACTTTTAAGATAACCGTGCATTTTTATAGCCTCAATCACTCTTGTAGCATCTTGAGAAATAAAGACAGGGATCACAGAACTGGGGATGACTCAGACGCACCAACTGAAACTGCCAATATCCTGGCTTCATTCCAGCTGAGCACATCTCAACCCCTTCTCCTGTGTTTGCTGATGCTATCACTCCTGAAAGTAAGTTATGCACCACAAGCTGTTCCTAAACAGCTAATGGAAAGTTGACACGTTAAAGTCAAAGAAGATGTTTATACTCTTCCCCAAAGAGAAATTTGCAACAACAAAAAAAAATAATGTTGTTTTTACAGCCATTCAGCTCCTTTCATTTAATTTATTGTGCAGTATAATTTATGAACTCAAATGATGAGGTTGGTATGTAGCATATGGGAGAATTAAAGGAGGGAATGAATGCATGTGCAGACGGTGATGGTAAGTAAGAGGACAAAGGCTACCAAGATGTACTTTTTCATAATGTTATTATGGCTCATTTCAAAATCTCTTAATCAGATTTCCAATCTTCATCTCATTAAGCACCTTTTCCGGATACCATGGAAGTAAAATACTTGGCAATAATGGCTCTCAGTCATTTTACATCTACTCATGTGACCGTGATAATATTGTTTCCCTTTGATTTTTGCAGAGGTATGTTGAACCTGTCATCATTAGGTATTTGGAAAGCAATTTGCAACCTCTTGACAGTTACTCTGTCTTCAAGATCTAGAGGGGTGTGCAGACGAACATGGATTGATGAGGCCCAAGGCAAGCAGAGGACATGCTTTCAAAATACAGCAAAATACACATTAAAGTAATTTTACATGGGTGTTGAAATTTAAGAGATAATATCAGAAAACAAGTTTTACTGGTATCCTAAAGTAAGAAGTAAGTGGTTTAGTTGGAATGCAGGTTAAGGGAAATTGTACATTAGCCCCTTGAAACCCTGATGGATTTGTTTTTCCTTCTCCATCGGCTTCATCCCAGGACTCAGTGAAATCGAGACTTAGGAGGCAATGAGAAGAAAAAGAACACCGAAAAACTTAGGAGAGAATATACATTAATATCCACCTGATCGCAGGATAATTTCTTAGAATAAAACCATAAAAAAGATTTTTACAATATTCATACTTTTGCATGCAATATACTAGACACTGTTGTATGCACTTAACAAATACCAATCAATTTAACCTTTCTAACAAAGGATGAGATATGTGACATATTAACCCCACTTTACAGCAGAGAAAACCAAGGCTCTGAGAAATAACATGACGTGCTCAAAGTGATATTATTCATAAAGAAAATATGGAGGTTCTTAACCCTTAAAATTTTGGCTTTTGAGTACAGCCTTAAGCTTCCTGAAACCCATGCTTGGATTTTTTTTTTTTTTAAATCTGTAAATTTTGTAAAGAGTAAACAGAAAAAAATATTACAATAGAGCAAGCTGTTATTCTTAGAAGAGTCTAGATCAGTGGACTGCAACTCTGACTACAGAATTACCTGGGAAGCTTAAAAATACCAATACTAGTAGTCCAGTCCAGGCCAATTAAATTAGAACCACTGGGGAGGACTCTGGCATTAATATCTTTATTAAAAGCACCACAGGTGATTCTAATGTACAGCCAAGGTAGAGAATGACTGAGACAGATCAAGGGAAATATATAATATCATTTCATTTATTTAAAAAAGAAAAACAATGAGCATCAATAAATGAATCACAAAAATTTTCAGGTGGATGATAAATGATTACTTTCACATGTAAACAGAGATTTATGGTCTCATACAATGAGACATAATTTAGTTCTTATAAAATTAACAAAAAGTGTTAAAATTTTTGTAGCAATAATGATAATTTTTTTAGCAAAAGAAGCATATAGAAGGTCTATAATTTGGTATAGCCTTCCTAGAAGTATTTAAAGAATATGAATTAAAACACTAAAATTGATTCTACTTCTCAGAATCTGTCTTACGGAAATAGAGATGGGCACATTCAGTCACAAGCATATCTGTAATGATATTATTTATCATGCTAAAAATGAAAACATCGTCCATGCCAAACATCGGGAAAGTAAATAAATACACTATTGATACATTGGTCCAGTGCACTTTGTGGGAGGCATTACAGAGTGCTCTTCTTGAATAGGAGATATGTCTATGGTATAATATTACGCTGAAGAAAGAAAGATAAAACTTTCCCATGTTGTATATGTGTAATTAAAATAGTAGAAAGGAAATAAGTAAGGTGATAACAATAGTTATCTCTAGGTTAACTTGATTTCTTATAATATCCATAAAATGCAGTAGACATAAAAGGTGTTCCAAAAAACTGGTTGACCACTGGTGTGGGAGGACAGCCGTCATTCAGAAACTGGTCAGGTCACCATGGTGAAAGATCCCACCTAATTCTGCAACTCACAAAATGCTATTATAGCCTCAAATCTAGGGACCTGACTCACACTGCAATTCCCCATGCCAAGACCCTTGGTGAATGAAATAATTGCCTGCTGTGCTTTAGGCTTATGGGCCACTTCAGCTCTCCATACCTTATGTTAGATTAGTACTAAAGGGTAAGTAAATGTGCAGGTATTTTCAAAGGTCTAGAAGCAGAATCTATATCATTGGACCACATTTCCAAACAATTTTGAACATATTTATGCAAGGTATAAATGTAAGCCAATTAGCATACATGAATCAGCACTGTATTCTCAAGCTGCATATTAATTCCACTTACTATAAATTCTGAGATTTGTTGATGCTTCAGACCTTAGGAGGGATGTTGCTCCCTTCATGTTTGAATATCAGCTGATGCTCATGACCTGTGCAAGTTGAATGCTTCAGTGTATATACACACACAGTCATACACACATATATATTCTTATGTCTTGCTGGAATTTACCACTTAAAGAACCTGTCTTCCTGAAGCTGCCCTGTCTTGCCTGAGTCCATTCAGCCTGTAGTAATATCACATCAGGATTAACTAGAGGGCACTACGCAATTCGGTAGATGCAATCTAGATAAAATGACTTTCACAATAGGAAGCTAGAGCAAAGGAAGCACACAGAGAGTTAGATTGAGCCTCTCTATTTTGTGTGTGTGTCTGCCACATTAACGAGTGTCAAAGGAGAGGTAGCTAGTAGCCAATAGGATTAGGAGCCCCAAAGATAGCATGCTTCCACAGGCAATCACGCCCACTTACAGGAACACCTGTGGCTTGACTACCTTTTTAGAATGTGGACTCATTTGTTCAGTTCACTGTTTAGACACAGGAGGCTTTCACTCACCTGGTTGCCTCATGGCCCTCCCCTGCTTTCCTGAACATTTTTGTGCTCACACATCTGAAAGGATTGTGTAGAAATGATGTAGAAATGATGTAGAAATATCTCGGTGGGCATAGTCACACATCATTGTCATTGTTGTAAGAAAAATAAAGCTGCCAGTCCCCATTATAGTTTGCTGCTCTTCCTGCTTTCATAAATGAGCCAAAAGGAGGGCAAGCCTATTTCTACTGCAAAGAAGGCACAATGGGTTGGAGAAATGTTTTTAGACGGTGAAGCACTTAATGCCATCCAGCTGTGGAATGCTGAGAACAACAGCTAAGGAATGGCCTGACAAATCGTGATATGGGAGGCTGGCTCTTCACTTAAAGATGCGATGTATGCAGCTTCTAAGTGGTTTTTAGAGTTTGAACAAGTCTGTATGAATATGCTTTGCAGTAGGAATTAAATTCCCACTTCGCATAGTAATCTACAATGTATTGGCTTCTCTGTGCTCAGAAATAAGGTCTGCACTGGGGAAGATGCCAATGGAAAATAAAGTCATGTCCCATCCTCAAGGAGCTTTCACCAAAACTAGAAGAATAAGGACAAGGCTAATGACAATATTGCTTTAGCTATTACTGTACTCTCTATCACCTCATTTGCTTCAGTCTCAAAAAAAAAAAAAATAAGTGTTTTCATTGTCCTGTTCAAGACTGACACCCTCATCCCGACTTGCACTCCACACATTACCCAAACAAACAGCTTGTTCACTTAGGCCTCCTCTTTGTCCAACCCATCCCTCTCTGTTCCATCCATGCACCCTACAGAATAGGATTATGTGTTCAAGCTGCTTCCTTTACAGTTGAAATCCTTCCTAGAATCCTATACTCCCCTCTTCTTACCACCTGTCTCTCATTCCCTTCACAGCAAAACACACAAAAGAGTTTTCAACACCTGCTTGCCTCAGGTCTCGCATTCTGCCTGCAACCTTAAGTAATGCATCTTCTGTTTCTATCAATCCACTGCATCTGCTTTTGCAAAGCAGGATTTTGTGGATGTCGCTTGAATGGACTCTTTTTTTATATTAGAGGGCTTATCTCCTTAGTGTAGACTCTCATCCTCTTTAGCTTCAAGGTTTCAAAAGCCACCTAATTGGGTCTCTTGGTTTCTAAGTTTGTACCGCTGGAATCCATTCCCCAGGCTGCTGCCAAATGATCTTCCCCAAACCTGTCCAGGCATCCCAACCTTTCAGTGCCTTCCTACTGTCAAAAGATAACATAAACAGACATGATACTTACCCCATGGGGCTTACAGTTCAGAAGAAGATACAATCAAAAAGTCAGTGAAATGATGAGTGGTGCAAACTCTGATGAGATTTACCAAGGACACAAATGTCATTATAGAAATTTAAAGGATGGGAAAATATTTTAAATAAGGACATGTGGAAACTTCTCTCTGAGAAGATGGCGTTAAAGCAAAAACTAACATCCAGGTAAGGACTCAGGGAACACATGATCCAGGAACAGCTGAGTCCCTGATTCAAGACCATGCTTGACATGTCTGAGGAAGGGCAAGAAGATAGAAATGGCTACACAGGAAGAAGGAAAGAAGTAGGAAAAAAGGTAGCATAGGCAGGGGTAAATCATGCCTGGTCTTGTGACCAGATAAAGGAATTTAGATTTTATTACTAGTATAAGAGAAAGCTTTTGATGGATAATAATTGGGGGAGACAGACAACCTAATTTTGTTTATAAAACAGCTTTCAATCTGTAGAGTGACAAATAAAATGAGGAGCAGAGAGGGAGCTAACTAAAAAGACGATGCCGTAAACTTTGGAGGTGTCAGTGAAGGTGGAGGGAAATACACAAATTCGGAGGCGGGGTTACAGGGCTTGTGGAATGAGAGAAAAGGAAAAGAAGGAGTAAAAAATTTCTCATTGGAGCAATCAAGTGGGTAGGGACACCATTACTAAGATGGAGGAGATGGAGAGAAAGAGATTTGGGGAATAATTAGGAGTTCAGCCTCAGATATATTAACTTTGAGATGTTTAGAGATATATTGCAGATAATTAGAAATATGAGTCAGAGGAGAGATCTGGCTGAATATATAAGGCATCTATGCATGAATTGTGTTTATAACCATGGGGACGGTTGAGATCATTTGGCAAGAGGGTGGCAAGTGAGAAGAGTGTGCAGAACAAAGAAAC
Source organism: Tonatia bakeri (assembly GCA_004024845.1). Lineage (NCBI taxonomy): Eukaryota > Metazoa > Chordata > Mammalia > Chiroptera > Phyllostomidae > Tonatia > Tonatia bakeri. The sequence goes on along the minus strand of PVIA01004390.1, from coordinate 98,439 downwards.
CCCAAGTTTTTAAGGTGCAGTAGAAGAATTGACACCCAAAGAAGAAATAGAGAAAGTGCCAATAAGGGAAGAAACCAAGAGCGGGTGGTGTGAGAGGAGCCGAGTGAAGAAAATATTTCAAAAAAGAGGGAATAATCAAATGTCAATCAGATGAGCGTTGAGAATTAATCCTTTGAGTTGGGAAGAGAGGTTCTGAACAAAAGACATCTGGAAATGTACAGCTAAATGAGAAAGATCATGAATAGATAATTGAAGGATGTAGACCTATAATAAGTAAGTTACATAAGAAACAACTAGACCCTCACAAATGATCAGACATAGAGATTAAAGAAAAACATTTAAATAGTACATTACTAAACCAGTTTTAATTTTAAAAACATAACAACAAAATATCAGTCAAACTGTAGTAAGATTGATGTTTTATATATTACTCTTGGCATTATAAATTAATGAAACTCTTTGATAGGGAAATAATTTGGAAGTAGATATATCAAGAACTTTGACCCAGGAATTGAGACTCTAGCCTAAAAAAATTAACCTAAAACACTTGCATGCCCTAAGGTATTCATCTTAGCATTGTATAATGTCAAATAAGAAAAAATTAAATACCCACAAATAGTGAAATGGTCAGATAAACTGTAGCATATTAGCTTAGAGAAATAGTATGCAGACTAAAAGTAATATAAAAAACATTTATGACATAATGGAAAATAAATAATGCACAAAATTACTGATGATAAGGTAAAAGTTAATGTGTATTTAAGAAAAATTGCCTGGAAGGAAAGGCACCCAAAAAACGGAGTAGTTTTATGAGGACGATAGGACTATAGATGATTGTTCCACCGTTTCCTATGTCAGCTCTACTATGGTTTGTATCATTTTCAAAAAAAACAAAGATGCATTTAATACCTTTTGGCAAGATTATTCTCTTTTAGCCTCATGGATAACAATTCTGTTGTGAATATCATTTTGAATAAAAAGGGAAATATTAATATTTATAAGCTTCATATCACAGCTGTGGGTATATCTTTTAAATGAAGGCAAGATTCCTTATGCTGACATATTTGCTTTGAGACCCAAGCTCCTTGGTTTATTCTGTTTATAAATATGTACCTTTGTGAGTTGTAAATGTGAGCTGAATCTGCTTGGATAACAGTTGACAATCTCTTAAAAGATCTCTATTTCCAGAGTGTTGTTTTTCATTCTTACTTTGCCTACTTCATGAAATCCCCCACCTCTCCACAAACCAAGACCCCAGACTCTTTGGGGCATGAGCACAGTACCTTACTAAGTAAGTATTTTCTGAGTACAGGGGCCAAGAGGCTGTTAGCCCATACCTGAAACCACATTCCCAAGAGTAAGCATTCAGGTGACATACGGGAGATTTTGTTGTTGTTGTTCATTTGTTTGTTTTGTTTTTCCAGTTTCAGTGAAGTTTCTAGGCTGGGGAAGAAGGAGGGGACTTTTTCTGTCTTGTATTCAAAAGGACATACCACAAACTATAGTGAACTTTTTCTGAGAGATATTCCAGCCAATCATTATAATATAAATATATGTGCATTTATGTATGTAAATTATGTATACACTTAAATTTACATATTTATGTATTTATATATAAGTATATATAAATTCATATATACACATTTTATATATAAATATATAAGAATATATATATTTATATATACTCACACGTATACACACACACACACACATACAGGGTCCAGCAGAAGTAATACCTACTTCAGTGTGGTTGGTAGGGTAATAATATGGGCATAATAATTTATAGTTTTAATTTGAACATTTCACCTAAAATGTCATATGTTGTACTTGAGTATGATACTGTTATGTTACAGAATTACATCTTATGATTTTGTAATAAAAGATTTTGTAATAAAAAGGGGTGTTTTTAGTGCCAGACCATGAATGTATGGATGATAGATGGTAGAAGAAAAAATTAAAATACTTTTAATTTAAACAATGACCGCAATTGTCCAAACTAATGCCCAATTTTAATTTTGGAGAAAAACATTTAATAATGTCAAAAAATGTAGCCTTATTTATCTCAACAGGAAATTGGAAGGGAGGAATGGTGGAGGGGGTGGGGGAGGCAGGGAGAAGCCCAAAAGCAATGCTCTGTATTTCATACATGAATTATTAAGGTAAGGAAGATTGAGGCATATGAGAAAAAGGGGGAGAGGTATAGCTCAAAGAGCTTGGGGATAATAGAAAGAAAATCTATTTTTTTCAAATCTGATTTACAGATAAAATAACAAGTTTTTCTACATTCTAGTCGAGATGAAACCTATTACTGAAAACCCTTATACATAACTCTTTGCTAAGCATAAAGCACTGAAATGCAATCTTAAAAACATGCTTTCTCCAAGGTGAAGGCTGACTGGCTCAGTAACTAGAGCAACCCCCCAAAAATCTGAAGCTAAAAATGACATAAATCACATAGAACTATAATCTGAAAATTCATTGTATGAAGTAATTAATCAAAGCATGGCTAAGTTTTAGGAGTGGAGACTTTGATCTGACAAGTAGGAGAAATATAATGAAACTAGTGGGGATCAGGCTGCAGTGTTAGGACTTATAATGTTTTTTCATGCCAGTCACAAGTTTAATTACTTCTTTTTTTCCCCACTGACAGTCTCATATTAAAACAAATGGACCACATCGGGACAAATCTTGGATACACATACTGCTTAAGAATATATTATTCCAGATACAAGAATAGCTTGAAACCCATGAATATGTTTGCTTCTTTTAAATGCTAAAGAGGTAGAGGGAGGGATAAATATGGGACATGAAAGAAAGTGAACGGCTAATCCTAAACCATGAACTTACATGTACTGCTTGGAAGAGGTGGGAGTTTTGCTTGTTGTACACTCACTTTAGGCATGTCAGTGTGAAGGTTTTTAAAGAAGAGACAGCCAGGGGAAGTGGAATAGACAAATGCTGTGTGGTCACGCAGTGTACTAAGTCGATTCCTTTCTAAGTGCAGGTAAATCACTTTATATTTAGTGACAACAATTGACTCTATTACAAATTAATGAGGAGTCGGAAGCTTGATTGGGGATTGTCTGCCCACACATTTGCCATCATCTTAAAAAAAAATAGACTGCTTATAACTTGAAGCAAGAAGGTATCAAGCTATCTGAAGACATCAAGCAATAAAGTTTTAGTTACCATGCCCTAGGAATTTCAAAGAGAACCGTTTCAAGGAGTCCTTCTGAGGACTTCCCTTGAGCCTCCTCAGCCCTTTCTTGAACTTTTAGTCAGCATCCATCAATTAGAGCGTTCTTATACCTCCTGTCCTTCTTGTTTTTAAATTCCTCGTTACCTAGTATTTTCCCAAGACTCATTGTATCTCACTAGAATGACGCAGAGCAGAACAGTAGTATTCTGCAAAGGTAAACAGGAAGAGAGTGAACTCCTCAGAACCAGGAGCTGCTGCCCAGTGGTATTTAATCTTGTAAAGCAGAGATAAGAAGAATAAGAAGGTGAATAAAAACAGCAGTGTTTTTGTGACTATACAACTACATACAACCAACTCAATCAATGGTTCAATAAACATTTCAAACATGTTTAATTTAAGAAACAACATGCTTCCTGTCAATGCCATATTTCATGGGAAAACCATGTAAGAATCTGTATGAAAATGTAATCTTATGTCAGTTACTTTAACACTTACATTGAACAGCACGGTAAGAATTTGATGATTCTGCTTCTCTGCTCTCTCTCCAGTTCACCACAGAGGCTGTTTCAAACTTTTCAACTTTCCACAAACTTCTCCTGACCCATCCTCTCAATAGGTAACCTCTCTTACTCTTTCGCAGAGAAAATGGATGGATGTGAAGATTAACTGTTCCAACTTCTCACCACTGAGGCAGACAATTCCCATACAGCTGCACCCATCCTTCCCTCTCTTGTCCAATCTCTTTGTAAGATGTGTTCCACTTCTTACAGTTCCTTGTTCCCCTGTCCTCCAGAATTCATTCCTTTCCATGTCTTCAAGATCTCATTCAATCAATTACTAAATGCTGTTCTTCTTCGTCAGGGCTCTGATAGTGCCTAAGGCACCTTTGTGCATCTCTATGAAAAGATAATTATGAAAAGGCATCACTTCCTCTGGATTACACCTCTTGTGCTACATCAAGGCTGAATATTACTCCCTGGTTGCCCCCTCCCCGGGCACCTTTGTATGAGACACAACTGTGGTCCTGCTCTCTCTCTACCATTATCAGCACTACTACCTATTCTGGTCCATACCAGCTACTTTTAAAAAATATGTCATTTACATTGAAAGAGAGGGGAGGGAGGTAGACCTAACTTCAAAATCTTCTCTAACAGAAAATTCCTGTTTTTTCAAAAATTTTCTGAAATTATTGCCTTTATTTGTCTAGTCATCTTCCTCATTTTCTACTTAGCCTTCAGTTCACTAAAAACCGCCTTTCATCTTGATTTCTCTGTTGAAATTATTTTCACAAAAATCTCTTTTCTGCCCTTTGGCATCACTGGTGTAGTTGGCCATGCCCTTTTCTAAAAGTTTTCATTCCCACCCCTCCCTGATCCCCCAAATACTCTTAGTGTTCTTTCTGTCTTTGTTCCTTCTTAGTCTCGGTCTTCTGCCAGACTCTTGAATGTTGGAATCTTTCAAGTCTCTGTCCTGAAGTCTTTTCTATTCCACACCCCTTCACTGGTTTGTCTCATTCATTCCAAGAATTTTAATAACTCTATCTCTGCCAAAGACTACCTTATCCATATCTCCAGCTAAAGAGCTCCCAAACTTCAAATCATGGTAGAGTCAGCTTCCCAATGGATAGCTCTGTTTGGATAGACTACTAACACTTACAATTCAACAAATCTCAATGTGGAATGTGTTATATCTCAGTGAATAATATGACTATTAACTCAGTCGCCCTTGACAGGAACCATGGCAGCACATTAATTCCTTGCCATTTTTTCCCTCTACCCCCACCATCCAATCAACGAGTCATATCTATTTTGTTTCCTAAGTGTCTCTCAGCTTTACCCAGTATCCTGCATATGCTCACTACTTCCTTATTCCAGAATCCTAAGTACGTTAACTGCTTTTCCAACCTCCCTTCTTTTCCATTTTCATTCAGCTTTCTGGAATTATCTTTCTGAAGCACAAATATGACTTTGCCCTCTGCTGCTTAAAATTCCCCAACTTCCCTGGCTGGGGATGGCTCAGTTGGTCAGAGTATCCTGTAACCAAAATGTTGCAGGTTTGAACATATCTAGGTTGTGGGTTCAACCCCCAGTTTCCACGTGAGCACATGTAAGCCACAGTCTAGATGTCTACAATACCCAATCCAGGTGCCAGTCCCAATCCATCTGCATAAGAAAGGCAACCAATCAATGCTTCTCTCTGGTATCAGTGTTTTTCTCTTTTCTTTCCTCACTCCTCTCGTCTCTCTAAAAAGCAATGAAAAAAATATCCTTGGGTGAAGATAAAAAGAAAAAATTTCTCAGCTGCTCTTCATTGTTCAAACATATAGTCTAAAACTCTTCAAAGTGGTTTACGAGGCCTTGTCTAATGCCTCTGCTGTCCTCTTTGTCCTCATCCCTCACCATTATTTCTTTACACTAATGTCCTTTGGTTTCTAGATCACATCATATTTCATACCACCACACATAGTATTCCATCTGCAGGGGGCATCAGTTGTCTTGTCCAACACCCTGAGGGGGCTAACTCCTGCTCTTCCTTCACCATTCAACCTGGCCTACACTTCCTCCAGGAAGCTTTTACTGACACCCGTAACATCCTGCCACCTCCAGGTCTGGGAGAGGAGCTTTAAAAAGTAATGAACACTATTGAGTCACATAAATTGTAAATTGAAGGAAGAATCTAGCTTTAGTCATGTGAGATGCAGGACTCTGGTTTCCCTGTGTCTCAGTGATGCATTGATCTGGTGTGGATGTCATTCTATGTGAGTTTTCTTCTGAAGAAAGGAATAATACCAAACCTGCATCCTTACAGCATGCTGCCCCAATTAATTATTAATGTAACAATAATAGAAGAATGGAATATCAGGAAATCAGGGAACCAGATTTAAAAAAATGATACTTATCCAGGCAAGTATCATTTAAGCATAGTAAATGATGAAGAAATATATGATGTGCAAAAGTCCTAGGTCATCCTTGCAGTCACCTTCCTCACCTTTTTTACTGACCATCAGGTTTCTGAGTGTTTACTATGGACTGGGTGACAAGCTTGGCCCTGGAAATATACCCATAAATAAGGCATTTTTTGCCTTCACAGAATTTTGTGGGGCTATATGAAGTGAGCAGGGACAATACAAAGAGCTAGTTGTTACAGTGGAGAAAAGCTGGGTGTTACGGGGTTGCATGGGAAGAGCATGACTCCAGCTATTCAGGTAGAGAGGAGGTTTGAACCACACATACAAGGTCATTCACACCTGTTATGGGTTTGAAGTTTATCCTTAGACCAAAGGGGAGACAAGAAAGAGTTCTGAGATTGGGAGACAGTGGTAATCGTGTCATGGATTTGGCCAAAGGCAACAAGAATAGGGATGGGGAAGAGTAAAAAGATTAGATAGCCACCTAGAAATGAGTAGAGAGGATTTTGGGTTGATTTAGATAGGAGGGGAAACAATCAAGAATGATTCTCCAATGATTCTCAAGTGATTCTGTCAAATTATTCACTGAGCTCAGGAAATGGGTGTGGGACAGGTTGTCTGTAATCCTTAGGGTAGTAAGAAAAATTCTGGTCCTTGATTATGTGGGAACCATAAAGAAATACAATAAAGGAATCATCCTCCTTTACACTAGAAAAATTCTAAATCCTAATAGTGACAGTGATATCTTTGCTACAATCTATAAGCTACCAAGGAAGATAATTAGAACAAAGACTACCAAAGAAACTATAGTGACTCTACCTTGGGAATTCTGAAAGTTGGAATGGAAAACCACATGTGTCAAATCGTGAAGCAGAGTTCTGTCAAGCATTAGAGAGCCATTTTTTTTCTTCCTGTCTAAACTGTTTGACTCAAGAACTTCTCAATTACATTGGATGGCAGTGACCCATGATGAGCTCTTTGGATCATTGAAGAATTCTGATTTGTTTTCATTCTTATTCACTCTAGAATAGTTTTCTTCATATCTAGTACCATCTTCTCAAGAACTGAAACCATGAATTTAGTAATGTTACATAGCAAATTAATGAAGGAAAGTAAAAAATTATAAACAGCCTTGATGATAAGTAATCAGACCAGTTGCTACAATAAATGCATTTCTCTTAAATATTTTGAAGTATTTCTTTTTAGAAATGTTTCACAATACCCAAGAATCACATTAAAACTTTCCCTCATAAAATGATCAGAAACCACCTGCATTTTAAGAAAACAAAAGATAGCCGTGAAGTTCACGTGAAGCTAAAGAAAGGTATTTGTCTGCAAAATTAAAATAAAATTGAAATAGATCCTGAAAAGAAGGAATAAATAAAAAGTACCATGTAAAGGTAACTAAATACTGTATCTTCCTAACCCAATTGAGTCAATATTTCCTCTTCTCTTCAAAAGAAAAGCTGCATAAGAAAAAGTTTTTAGTGGTAGCTTTGCTATTTTCAATCAGACTGCCAGTTAGGTATAAATGAAAAATGTACTTGTTCAAGTTGAGAGAAAAATTTGGGGACGGGATTGGTAACCTCCTGACAAGAGAGAATGAATGAGGATCAGAGAGAAGCATTGAAACTAACAACAGACTATTTGTCTTGTCGCTTTATTGTCTCCATATGGAGCTATTAAAATAGAACAACGTAGAAACAATACATTAAGCTATAGCTCAAGTTCAATCTTCAATTATATGCTTTTGACTCTTTAGAAAAGGGTATTCAAATTGTTCCTCAACCCAGTTCTTATGATCTGAGTTGAGGATTTCTGGACAGAATCAGAAATTTTATGGAGTGACCACTTCTATAGGAATCTTTTCTGGGCAGTTAGCTTTGTGGAGCTGCCTTCCTTATAGCTCAGCTCTCCCATCTGGTTTCGCCCTGTGCAAATGTCTAATGGAAAAGCTTTTAAGTGGGAGAAAAACAATGTGATAGATGTCTTATTTTCCTCTATAGTTAGAAACAAAGCTTTGTGACACATTTGCTAAAAAGGGCAGTTTATATGAGTGTGTGTGTGTACATGTGTGTTTAAGATTAAACAGAGGCTTAGAAGAATAAAATATAATATCTTCTAAATATTGGAGTTAGTGGTGTCATTCTTAAGCATGCATAAAGCCTGGCTGATAAATGACTATTAATCCACCTTCCCCATGTGGTAGTCATGAATAAATAACTTTAAATGACATAATATTAACAACTCTAGAATATCAAAATTGTTCATTAAAAGAAAATGTCTCATGCAATTAAGTGGGTGAGTGGGGAGGTTAAACTAACAACCACAAATAACCAACCACATTGTTATCTCTGAATTAACTAGATTCTTAACTGAATCAATCCACTGTCTCATATTTACAGGAAGCCAGATAAAGTCCATGTGGCAGTTATGATAGCTTCATATAGGCCATCCATTTGCGTCCTGTCCAAGAACTGTGAAGACACTCCCAGAACAAATCAATGTCAATATCTAACATATATTTCAAAACATTTCCCTTTCTAATCTATTTTATGTTTTTTTTTATTCCTGCACCTTTACCCTTTCCCTTTCCACCTCTATCTTGGAAAGGTAAAAATATCTTTCAGAAATCTGAGAACTGCTTAAATTTTGACACATACTTAGAAACTTCACAGTAGAGATTTTTAAAAAAAGTCTAGGGGAATAAAACAAAGGTGTTTTAGAAAGTAAATTAAGAGGAAGTAATCTATTTTAAGTATACAAAAAACAAACTCTTCTAGAAATGGAGCTACATACAGATGTGGGAGCCTTGGACCAGAAAATATGAAGACTCTCTTTAGGGTTAAGATTTCAGATACCGGGAATGAGGGCTCCCTCTAGTCAAGAGTCGTATGGACAGGAATCTAGAGCAGTGTTATCCAAACTATAAAGTACATAAGACTCACCTGGAGGGCTGGTGAAAACACAGACTTCAGGACAACACCCCCCAGAGATTCTGGATCAATTGGACTGTGGTGAGATATGAGACCCTGCACTTTTGAGCCTGCAGATGCTGCTGCTGCGCTTGGCATAAGGATAGAGACCTGATGGGCTGTAGGACTACCTCCAGGACCTATAAGAAGCTGGGATGAAGCAATCCAGACTCCTCCTACCAGAGTGGTCCTCCACATGAGTGGAATATGGAAGGGAGAGATTTGATCTGTCCTTTCTCCCTGACTTTCCAGAGACTGCCCCCTGCCAAAGGATTAGATCAGTGTTCCTTGACAAGTCTATGCACTTAGTGCTATTTTTCAACTGATGCCTGGCTCCAGAAGTACCTTTACATAGTACTCCTTTTTCTGAGTACTATGATCTGGTAGGAAAAGTAAGTGATTTCCACAGAGTTACCATGCTCTTCAGCTCTGGCACACTCTGCTGCTAGAGCTTCTCTTTTCACAATGCCCCCAAGAGCGCAAGAGATCTCTGTGCCTTTTTATTTATTTATTTATTTTGCAGTACAAGTACTTCATGTACAGAAGTTTGGTTTTGGAGGTGCATTTAAAAAGATCTTTTAGTTAGTTCTTTTAAAACCATTTCTTTATTTCATAGAGTACAATGCATGTTTACATGAGGCAAATGTTGTTTTTCATATTAATGATAATATACGTTCTGCTGTTAAACTCAGCCTCATCAAATTAGAAATCACAGGAAACCATTTCTGTTCCCGTTTCTTTCTCCTTTTAGTCTATGAATCCTGTGTCTCAGATGATTCATTTATAATTTGGTTATTACAATATTTATCTCAGAGAGAGATTGGAAGCTTCAGCCAATGTTTGTAGAATATTTGGAAAGTCCCTACTGTAAGATTTAGAAGGAAAGAAAATGACAGTAATATATTACAAATAATCAAAACGCGGTAGCAAAAGAGATGATTGAATTTCAAATGTTTCCATTACTCTCTTAAAAAAAACTTTTTAAAATAAATGAACTCTTGCTAGACATTTTCTTTATTGGGAGATAATCTTTCCATTAGTAGAGTAATTTGCAAAGTAAAACCTTTGTATTTCCTCAGGTTGGCTTGTTTTTCTTTTTTTGAGATAGATAAAAGTTCTGTGAACAGGGTATTAAGGGGCCGTTTTTCATTTGCAGAACATTGGAGGCTTGAACAACAGAGGGAGGGGAACTTGTGCACATCACATGTGCGCGGTTTCGCCAAGAGAAGAGACCCCCTGAGACTTCTATCACAGTCTGGCTCTGGGATCAGTTTAACAGCTTGCTTTGAATGTATATGAGTTCTGACTGCTAAATTTGCAAATCCCTCCCAATGAAGGTTATGCACCCACTGTAAATGGAGCATCTATTCAAAAAGATGGCCAGGTTGGTTGCTAGGAGATGGTAGGATTCTCTCAGAGAAAAATCAGTCCTGACAATTTTTTTTTTTACATAAAGACCTTTTAACTATAAATACATTTGACAGTAGCTATTATTATTCACTGAGTTCTTTCACATATGAATAAGTGGCAGAAAATAATGACATTATTCATACGCCATTATACACTAAAGTGTTAAAATAGAAGAGTCTTCTCTCCTTTTCTTTGTTATTGCTAAAGAGAAAGGAAAAACCTCCCCTCCTCAGCCCTCCCCACCACTGGATTTCTCTGCTTTCCTTTTTAGATTCCCCGTATAACAGAAATCTCTCAAATCCTGACACCAAAGATGTGGATGATTGCATTTTCTTTCCAGAACAAAATGCCTATTTTTAAAGGATGGTTGAAATGGAGAAGGAAGCACCAGGAAGACTGAAAAGAGTGCAACCAACTTCCCCCAATGGGAGGTTCAGAGAAAGCAGGTGGGAGGCTGTGCTCCTCCAAGGAAACCATCCATCCAATTTCATTTCAATAATGTTTGCAATTTTCTCCCTACTGGGTGGACTAGAGGCACGGCTGCCCTTTATGTGGATCCATGTGCCAGGCTTTTGCTAAAAATGACCTAACAAGTAAAAAGTGAAGCAAGTAATAATTATGTTTATAAATTGTCTTTGATAAATAAAGCAGCAATCTTTCCTAATTTAGTGGCCCTGCTTGCACACTGAGGACCTGAGAACCTCCCAGCTGAGGCACACAAAGGCATGCTGGGGCCACAAGCCAGCGGCCAGTGGCCACACCTCCTTTTGACTAGAACTGTAAGACATGTTGCCCCAACACTTACAATTACGGTATTGAAACACATTTCATTACCATGAGAATGGCCACCCCCAACTCTGAGTATATTATTTTTGTTGTTATTGTGAATACTGTACAAAGTTTCTCAAGATTTTTTTTTGTAGCATAACTCAGAATCAGACTGAGGCATGTTTCCTTATACAAATATTGACATGAATCCCTCAGTTTATTTAGCATTTTCCTGTGAAAGGCTCAGTATGGTAATGTCTTTTCAAACCCTTTCACACATTTGTTCTGACTCTTGGCACCAGGAAGTTCTTATTGTTCTACTCAATGCTTACTGGTCCAATGACATTTTTTCCCTTTTAGAGACAGACATGGTATGTTTCCTTTCTTGAAGTTCTCATGAGAGTTTCTTGTACTGTGTTACATATACAATTGTGCCCCTTTTGCTTTCCTTTTTTGTCAAAGCTTCCCTAGCCAACACCATTGCTAAATGCATAAAATTGTGCAATGCCCAATAAGAAAGCCCCTCAAAATTCCAGTAATTCAATCTAAATTCATGGTACATAAATCCACTGCTGAACTGTGGCAGAATCACACTGTGAATGCACCAAGGAGGTTACCTTCTTTTTGATAGAGAGGCTTACTTGAGCTTCTAGTTTTGTAGATGTTGCAAATAACTAGTTTTTCTTATGCAGTTCCTCAATTACCTAATTTACTGATAGTATAACATTCTCTGTGCTTGTGATGACTATTTCAGTTTTAAGAGTTGGTTAGTGTACCTTCCTTACGAGAACAGAATTCATTCGTTGATTTCTACATTGAAGTAAGAAATAGAAATGGAAGCAGGATGCTGCCTGAATATAAAGGCCCATGTACAGTGGGGAGTGAACAAGTTGGTAGGAGGAGAATCGTTTGACCCTCCCTGTTTTGCCATTCCTATCAATTCTGGTACTCTTTCTAGTGGATGCAGGTATTTCTGGGTCTGTTAGCATAGACAGTGGCAGAGAAGCCCTGCTTTCAGCTTTCAGTGGGAAAGAAGTCTTGAAAAAGACTGAGAGACTCAGAGCTGAATTCAACTTCACAGGAGGACTTTTCTTACTATGGCTTCCCCTTAAATCCCTTTTCTAAAAAACATCAGCAAAAACATCAGCTCTGTTTGGGGAAGTGTGTTTGATCAGAGAAAAAAAAAAATCCCTGGGGGTAAAGACTTAAACCACTATGGATTCCAGGCATGGTAAGGGAACCAGAGTCGTGTTGGAACTGGAGTCCAAAAACCGTGAGCAATTCAGGCTGGTTCCTGCAAACTTGGGAGCCAGGCCCTCAGAAGCAACTGTGCCTGGGCTCAGTGCCCAAGAGAGCTCCCAGGCCTAGGAAATGTGGCCTGGGGCTATCTGGAGAGACTGAGGGTAGGATGCATCATAGAAGGGTCAGGAAAAGTCTTTTGGGGAACATTATCCAGCACCAGAAACAGCCCTAAGCATTCCTTACTGCCCTCTCCCACAAACCCATCAATTGAGACGCCCTCTTCCCTAAATGTTAAAACAGCCCTATTGTCCTCCAGTGTGAAAGCTTCTAAGGCACAATGCCATCATCCCTCTTTTTGGTTACATTCTTTTGCAAGTTACAAGCCAGGTATGATTTATTTCTGGTTCATTTCCTGTGACTCAGTTACACAGGATACAAAATTATGATAATAATGCTTGTCTCCAGATAATGAATAGGAGGGTTTGGGTTTCTTATTTCAGAGATGTTATACAAATGCAAAGTATAATTCCAGCTAAAATCCATGACTAAAGAAATTAAATTTCCTGGAATGTTTTATATCTAACAAGAATGTTTGTAATCCTCTGTATTAACCACTAAATGAGGTGGACTACAAGAAAGAAGATATTTAAAGGGAAGGAATGAGTTCAATGGGAAAAATTAACAAATGGGAAAATTGCAGCACTGCATTTTGTATTTTACAGAGAAAAAGGGTTTGGTAAACATGCAACAGGAAACCGTGTTTGATTTCTGCAAGGAAAATTTAACCAGCAACAGACTCATGTAGAATCTTCAAAGGAGAAATTTCTATACTTGTTTACCTTTTGACATGCAGCTGAAAAAGAACACTGTGCTTCAGCTTAAAAGCGGTGATATCATGAATAGTTTACCCAGTTCTGCAAAGAACTAAATACCTAACTGGATATACAGCAAATGAAAAGTTTTGCTAGAAAGAAAGCTGAAAAAAAAAATACTAGATTTTTAGGGTGGGGGTTGGGGCCAAGGAGTGGAAGGGATGGCATAGCTTTTCTATTTTTCCAAATTCAGTTCCCTTTATTCTTTCATAAAAACATGAGGCAATCAAATTCGGGATTTTTATTTTATATGTCAAATGCATTTTGAGCATTGAGAAGTGCAGTTGCTAGAAAGAACAACAATACGCCAGCCCGTTTCTTTGACAGGTGAGGAGGAAGCTGTGAAGTTGGGAGCAGTGGGCAGTTTGCTCAAAAAAATAGCTTATACCAACTTCAGCTCTGTTACCCACCACAAATACTTCTCATCTTTCAAGTCTGGGACATAGTTCCCTCAGGACCCTGTCTTTCTAAGGAAGTCCCAATGATCGGAATGCACCTTGACACATGTAATCATATTAAAATGAGATTTGTTCATGGTTTACTTTGGGACAATAAGTAGAATGGGAAAGCCAAAGAGAAGAGATGAAGAAATATATTTAGCACATTAAATTTGAAGTGATATTCAATTAGTCACATTTTAAATTGTTTAATTATAAAATATTTTGAGCCTGTGGAAAAGCACCAAAAGCATAATACATACACTATTGACCCATCACAGACATTAAACAAATACTATCACTTTGCAATATTTGTTTCCAATCTTTTAGCTTGAAGAGATTACATTAAACATCATAAATTACAAACAATGCCCTTCTTCTCCTCCCTTATTCATCTCTCTCTCCCCAGAGGTAACTTCTAATCTGAAAGAGGTACATACATGCCCATACTTGTTTTTGTACCTCACCTGGGCCAGTGTGGCTCAGTTGGCTGCAGCACCATCCTGTAACCGGAAGGTTGTGGGTTTGGTTCCTGATCAGGGCACATACCTAGGCTGCGGGTTTGATCCCTGACCCCAGTGTTTCTCTGCTACATCGATGTTCCTCTCTCTCCTTTGCTCTCTCCCTTTCTCTCTCTCTAAAAACAATGCAAAAATATCCTCAACTGCGAATGAAAAAGAGAAAGAAAATATATATACCATTGTTTCTGTGTTCTAAAAATTTATATAAATATTTTCATACTGTTTAGTTCATTGTGTAGCTTGCATTTACACTCTATATTTTTCCATTTTATACATATAGTCATGTGTACATCTAGTTCTACATATGTTGTGTACATACCATCCTATTCTGTGATAAAGTCATGGTTTCTTTATTCATTACGCTAATAAAGAGAGTGTAAATTCTTTTCACTTTTTACTGCTATACGCAGTGTTGCAATGATCATCATTTTGCATGTCTTCTTAAACATTTGTGTGAACGTTTCTCTAAAACAGACACTTAGAATTGGAGCTGTTAGTGCTTTCACTTCATCCCATACTGTTCTAACTCACAATTCACCAGGGAAGTATACACAGTCCTGCTTTCCCACATCCTCATCAGCCAATAGGATAAATATAAACTGATGTTTTATCTTGCATTTCCCTAAATGCCAGTGTCACTGAGCATTCCTCTGTTTGGTTCTTCTGTTTTATATCATTGCCATTGTTTTCCTATTAGGAATTTAAATTTTTCTTGTTGCTTTTTAAGAATCCTTTGTATATTTTAGATATGAATCTTTTCTATATATGTTGCAAACATCTTCTCCAGTTTAGTTATCCAACAAATAAGAAAAACAGTGTTTGGGGTAGGGTATTAATATTAGGTAACTTATAAAAATGTCTAGTAACCTTTCTTCTTTGGAAAAAGATTTCTCTTCAGCGCGGAACATAAGGCTACTTATGTTTATCTGAAACCATATATTGTATACACTTCTGAATATTTTCAAGTGGTGTGACAGTCTTTAATGCTCATATCTTTGCATACTTTTACTGTTTATAAATATTGCTAAAATTGACTTATACAATAAAAAACAGATTCTAAGTCCACTAAGTCTGACTTTGAAATATCCTAGAGTGCCAACAGAATATTCTCCAGCAACTACTTATCTTAGAAATCATTTTATAAAACAAATCCTGTTCTTAGTGACATAATTTGTTCTCTGCCCATCATACCAGGGAGAGCTTCATTAGAGGTAAATGTATATCTGTGTACATATGTGTATATTTGTAAATGTCCAGGCAGTATCTTTATTTTAATCTTACACTCCAATTGATAAATTAAACTTTGAGGAAACTGTGTTTTTATGGCACCAGTGCAACATATGCATCATGGAAAAGTAATTTAGTTATGTCTTAATTCTTCACTCATTTCCACTAAAATAAATACAGAACAGATTCAGAAAACTGACACTGAGGACAGACTTAGTGAATCTGTGAGCCCGTGGCTGAAAGCCTAAAATATTATTTTGAATTAACCTATTAACTCATTTGAGATAATTCTATCCAGATTTTAGTCTGTATTTATTCAACTGATTTATTGTCTGTTTTTCTTTCTCCCAAATGGGACTCATTATGTCTCTTTAAAGCAATGTTTTCCATGTTTCCACCATTTTTATTTTCCAGAGTACTTTATATCCTAATTATTGACTTATGTATCATGTAGTCCTAATTATGAAACTTAGATTTACTGTGTGTCCATTTTAGTGGGTAAGTTTGTATGTACATATATACACATAGACATTGCATTAAAATGGCCTTTTTAAAAGGTGGTGATTATACTTTTAGAAGTATTGTACCCCTTTATACATTCCTATGGATTTATGGAGATTTCTGAGGTGACAATGGGTTTCCCCATATGCCTGGAAATGCTAGAACCAACCAGAGGTCACTCAGCGATCTACTTCATGTCTTAGTTAATCTGTGACACAAGAAGGTGATCTTTGCTTTTCAGATAACAAAATGGGGAACTGAGTCTCAGCTGTCTTGGGTTGGGGCCTTGCCTCTGTAACTTGGTTGGGATCTTGATAGAGCCACTTTGTATTGGTTAATCCATCTGTTAAAGTGAAAATGCCCATCTTCTGAGGTAATTGTGAGATTAACTGTCATGGCCAAAAGCACTATAAAGTACTCAGTAAATACTAGTTTCCTTCTTACTCTAACAGTGTTTCCTTGACCTCTAAGAATACCCTTGTGAACAGGGTCCTCCCTTATTGGAATCCAGCCTGCACTATAAAAGAAAAATCTTATATTGATCAGTTCTTACCAACTCCACCAGAAGCCAGGTATACTTGTGAGCCTTCTGAATTCCACCTAAATTATTTGCCATAAATCAGGGCTTTACAGCCAGTTCAGATAAACTTTGATATCTTCACAGGCTCACATGTGCCATCCAACTCCAGAAATTTGCCTAAATGCCACTGAAAGATCATCCTAATGAACTGTAACACATCATGCAAGTAGGCCTTCCCATCGGTAATGCTAGATAATATTTTTATAGAGCCCAGTAGTTTACAAAGGTTTCCAGGTGTTTTTAGCAAGATTCACAATTATATGTGTGAAGGTCAGCAGGATAGTTATCCCTCTCTTCTCAATAAGAAGAAGCTGAGGCTTAGTGGGGCCAAAAATGTAAAGCAATAAGTGGAGACAGGATTTTAGCACCTTCTGGCCATCAGAATGTTCTACAAAGTTGGGTTGAATTCTAATTGAAATGGCCATTTTTATAGGTACAATCCATAAATTCATATGGCTTTCCCTATGCAATGTTTTCTTACTCAGAAACATTGTAGCAACTGGCACACCTTAATATGAAGTAGCATAAGCCCAAATAGAAATCTAATTGTTAGAGGGACTGAGAATCCTGCAGTGTGACTCATTAGGCAGAGACTGATCAGAGGCTCCAACGTCAGGACTCAGGTCTCTCTCCTCATCTGGGCATTCCTGTTGTTGGTCTCCTTCTTGGGCAAGGTCTCCTCACGTTGTGCAAAGGGGGCTACTGAAAGCTCCAATCTACCTTTTCCTTACAGCCAGAAACTTCAGCAAATAGAGAGCTCTTTTCTCTTGATATCTTCTTCAGAAGTCCTGGTTTGAGTCTGTAACCCAGCTCAGGTCCAAGACAATGACATCAACGGAGGTTCTGGCTATATGTGATTGACAGCCTAACGGTAATAGAGGAAGAAGTTTCAAAAATTAAAGAGGAGAGCTCTTTTCCCAAAAGAAAGGCAAAAATGTGCTGGTTAGGCAAAAATAACACATCCATTGCATGTAAAATACATATATCTACAAAGAGTCTAACACCCTCTCCAATACTGTAATTGAACTTGACTAATGAGAAAATAAAAGCAAGATAAAAAGAATAAGACAGAGAGAAATTAACCAACCAAAGACTAAGTTAAAAACAAAACCAACAAATGGACAATCTGGTTAACTAGGCTTTAGAACTAATTCATTTCTGAAGTTTAAGAAATGTATTTCCTTGACATTGAAAATGTTCTTAATTTATAAAATAAGTAAAATAGCCAAATTTTACAGAGCATTTTTAAATGTCAAACTTGGCTTTTTTTCACACAAATAAAAGGCTTGTTATTTCATCTATCAATCCTTTGTGATGACATTTGAAAATTAAATAATGCCCGTCTATTGGACCAGAGCCCATTGTGTTATTCAGATTTAGACTTGCAAATTCCTGCTGCCTCCATTTCCCCCAGTTTCAGTCAGGCAGGAAAGAGAATTATTTCAGGTTAGAAACAAACTATTAACATCTATCCTACAAATTAAATTGCAAAAATAAATAAGAAAGGACTTAACATGTGGAAAGTCCACTTTACAACATATTAGGTGCTACACATAAAGATCACCATCTAGTGCAAGCAAGAGAAAATTATCAGTGTCAATGAGTATCTTTAATATAGGTTTCCCTCACTATCCAAAAGTACAGAGTTCCTGTAAAAACTTTTGCAAGCCCAAGTGGCGTAAAGTGAAGAAACAGTTACCACTAACTTATATAGAAAAATTTTGAGCATTCCTGATCCAAAACATAAACTACCATTATACCAGATACCACACAAAACCTAAATTTACACTAACATAGTAGAAGTAGAAATGCACAAAATAAATGGAGATAAAGCACATATGCTCACAGACACAGTTCAAAGCTATGGCACTCCGCACAGATGCTGGGTGGAGCTCCCAGGGAAGGAGCTTGGCAGGGCCACTCTCACTGTTCCGGTGCCCGCTGCCTTTAGGAGGGCATGGTGTAGAACAAACACTGAACACTTTTTGATGTTATCTTTTTTCTTAAAAGCAAAAGTTTTCTTCAGATTTCTTTCAGTTGCGAAAACAGCTACTAATGTAGGTCTTTTGTAAGAGTGAAGTGGTGTGACGTGAAACTTTGAAAAGCAAGGAATACTTGTATTCAATATGCTCAATTTCTTTCATCTTTTAGCAATAAATAAAAGCAGATGATCTAATATTTTCCTCCCATACACCAATCAGCTACTTGGCATTACCTGAGTTCATAAAACACTGGTGTAGTTGCTGAGTGGATGCCAGACCTCAGGCAGGGGTGGCCCCAAAGCTCTGTGGTCCATCCCGTGGAAGACACTCTTGTTATTTAACACCACACGTTAGCGGCACAACAGAGGAGTCAGGGAGAAAATTCAATGGTGGAAGGTTTACTGACTTTTTAAAACTCATAGAACAAAATTACTCATATGATACACTGAGAAGTCACAATATTCAGGAATCACAGTCCTATGTCTTAACAACCACCTTAATAAATAAATTTAGAAGTGTTTTAGCAGAACGTTTTAACTGAATTTGCTATTGTTACCCCAAAGCTTAAGTCATTTTTTGATTGATGACTAACTACATATAGCAAAATTCTTTGCTTAAATGGTATAATACCTTATCTTGAAAAAAATGCACCTGAAAAATAAAATCTTGGGCATGTCTTCTTTTTCATTTTCCATAAATCTTTCAAAGATATATACTTATTTTTACACAGTGTTATTAAGATGAGCTCTTTGTTTGTTATGTATTCTGATAAAATTTTGACATCCACAGATTTCACAAAGGACAAATTGAAGAACTTTTGCCAGTAAGTAAAGAGAATTTCCATTAATAAATACAGATACTTATCCATTTTTAACACAACTGGAGTAAACTGTTGGTCATTACATTTGAAATTATTTAATCAGCCCTCGCCAGGCGGCTCAGTTGGTTCATTCCATACACCAAAATGTTGCAGGTTTCATCCCCTGTCAGGGCACATACCTAGGTTGTGGGTTTGATCCCTGGTCGGGGCATGTGCTGGAGGCAACTGATTGATGTTTCAATTTCACATCAATGTTTTTCTCTCAACTCTTTCTCTCCCTTCTTCTCTCCCTAAAAAAATCAATGAACATATCCTGAGATGAGGATTAAAAAAAGAAATCATTTAGTCAATTCCCATTTTTGTTAAACAATGAACTAATTTAAGGAGACTTAAGAAGCTAACTCTTTTGATTCTTTTTTACAATGACTCCCAAAATCTCAAACAAATTTCATTACAATGACTCCTGAAGTCTCAAAAACATTTCAAAGCATCTACTTCACCTCTCTAAAGATGGGTATAACTAATTGTTTTGTAAGCAGTAGTAATTTTTTTAACTTTGATGTAATGCCCTTGAGAAATGGGATAGCCACAAATTACAACAAATAGCTTTTTAGGACACTCTGCAGAATAGCTACAAAGAGAATTCAAGATTAGAAAAGAATTATGAATCACTCAGTTTGATTTTCAGTTGATTCCAAACCTCAGTGGTATTTGTCATTTAAGTCTACCAATTGTGTAGTTAGAATTAGAGAGGAAAGACATTAATTTGCCATAGTTTTGGTTTCTCTACTAAAAGACAATGTTTTACAATAGCATAGTAAATGACAATAATTTTTAAACATTTAAAGAGCTATTTTCTTATTTCAACTATTTTTAATTTGAAGGAGAATTTATAGTTTGGACATCTGCAATAGTGGTGTTTGTTGTGTAAAAAGAACAAATGGAGAGTACATCTGACATGTTAAATTCTATTTCAAGACTTAGTTACATGTAAAGAAAGAGAAGCATGAAGAGGTAAAATTACCAAATGATAATGTGTTCCAAAAGAAATCCATCATCTAACTTTTTCTGCAGGATATCAGTTGATAGCATCAAAAGATAAAAGTCTCATTTGCCAATCATATCTACTAAATAGAAAAACATTTTAAGTGTCAAGCAAATCCAGTTTATAAATGTTCAGATGTGCTCCAGATTACGTCCTCAGGAAATCTAAGCTACGTGTTCTTCTAAGGGAAATCTTAAAAGGAATAATTATTGAAATGATATTGCCCTGAGTTTTTCCAGACTGCTATTGTACACACAGACATTCTCCTGTGGATTATGTTCCCACCTGCTATCGGCTACTTAATACTAGCCTTATAGTTCTCTTTTTTCTGACATCTAAGTTGCCTTAATTATTCCATGGCATTCACTTGTTTTTCATGTCAAATTCAAATTTTAATAGTCTTCCAGTATTTTTCCATCTCTAACCAAATAACAGAGACCTGAACGATAAGAGGACAGTTAATCACATTTGTGAAGAATAGCTGAAGAACATGCAAAGAGAAATAGAAATACTAAAAGAGAATATTATTGCTATCTTCAAACATCTGAAGAATTATTAAATGAAAGGAACTCCCCACCCTTACTATAGTTTCACTTTCTGCAGTTTCAGTACTTATGATCAACCATAGTCCAAAAATATGAAACAAAAAATTCCAGAAATAAACAAATCACAAGTTCTAAATTGTATACTCTTCTGAGTAGCATAAAGAAATCTCACGTCATCCTGCTCCATCCTGCCTGAGACATGAATGATACCTTTGTCCAGCGTATCATGCACACTGTATATGCCACCTACCCATTAATCACTCAGTAGTCATCTCAGTTATCAGATCAGTTATTAAAGTATCACAGAGCTTGTGTTCAAGTAACCCTTATTTCACTTAATAATGGTCCCAAGCACAAGAGTAGTGGTGCTGACAATTTAGATACTCCAAAGAGAATCTGTAAAGTGCTTCCCTTAAGTGAAAAAGTATGTATGTATGTATGTATGTATACATATGTATGTATGTGGATAGTATGTATGCACTATCCACAGTTTCAAGTACCCACTGTGGGTCTTGGAACATATCTTTGGACCATATTCCCCATGGATAAGGGGGAACTACTGTATATTTATCTTATTAACTACAGATAGCTTAGCTAGGACCAACAAGTTTTTAGCCAGGAAGAAAGACTCAGACTTAAACACTCACAGTAGTACAAAAACAGAATGGGCTGTCTAATAAAGCATTAAAGCTAATGTTGGTTATTTGTCTGGTAGAAAAATAATGCAGGAATATCTTAAATGGGAAGAACTTTATTAACCTGTATAATTGCTAAAAAATCTTTCAACTCCAAGTGCCTTTGACTCCGTCTTTTTCTAGTCCTTCATTCCACTTATTTGCTACTTGACTCCATCTTCCAATCCACCCAAATCTGACAACCTGGCTTCTATTGTACTTTCTATGCCTGTTTATTAACCACCATTTTGTCTCTGTTCCAGACAGCAATACTCTCCAAACTATGCAATCATAAGAATATTATTAAACTGCTCAGATCTGCAATTTCCTATCTACTCCAAGGGGTGGTTGTGAGGAATAAATCAGGTCATTTATGTAAAGCATTTAGCACAACTCCTGGCACATAATAATTACTAAATAATATTTGCTGTTATTAGCCATTGTTATTGTACCCCAACACCCAGATCACTGTCTCCATGAGGCATGCATGCACTAATCAGACCCAGGTTTGGTGGGCTCACTAAAGCTATTTCTCTCACTCTTAGCCATGCAGTTATTTCCAGCTGTTTTGAATTTGCTTAGAGACTTTTGGATAGAGTAGTAGAATCGTAAGGGATTTTCAGATGAGAATCACATCTGTAAAAAAAAGAAGTCTACCAAGCTTGGTGTCAGTCTAGAAGTCTTCAGAGACTTTTTAAAAAGCCCACTTGAAGCAAAGAGAACATTGGATCTCCTACGGTTAGCTCAGTATCTGGCTGTGTTTATACCTAAAAGTCAAATCAGGAAGTGGCATAAATACTGAGAGGTCCCTCCCCCCAAAATAAAAGGAACAAGAAATCCAAATTGAAGACATTCAGCAGAATAACTGACCAGTAGTCTAGAGACAGGACAATTAAATGCAATATGGAATCCTGGATTGGATCCTGGAACAGAAAACAGACATTACTTGAAAAATTAGTAAAATTCCAATGTGGTCTATAATATAGCTAACAGTATTGTATCCTCATTAATTTCCTGTATTTGGGTGTTGTGTTATGACCATGTAAAACACAGAGGAATATTAGAAAGCTGGATGAAGAGTATAGGGAACTTCACTATTTCAGTACATGAAAAAATGTACATGTCTGCAAGTCTAAAATTATTTTTAAATAAAAAGTATGAAAACAGAAAAATATTAAAAATTTTAAAGGTGAGATACTTCTTTAAAATACTCTTATGCCCACCTCCATGAAACACAAATACAAACTACACTGAAATAAAGAAACTTTTAAAAATTGTAAAATTAATCGCTATGGACTGAATTGTGTCCCCAAGATGAAAGAAAGGGGGGGGGACGGAAGGAGGGAAGGAAGGAGGGAGGGAGAGAGAGAGAGGAAAAAAGAAAAGAAAAGAAAAGAAAAGAAAAGAAAAGAAAAGAAAAGAAAAGAAAAGAAAAGAAAAAAGAAAAAAGATCCTCTTATGCTGAAAGCCTAACCCCCAATGAGATTGTATTTGGAGACAGGGACTTTATGAGATAATTAGATTAAACAAGGTCCAGGGTGGGAACCTGTTCTAACAGGATTAGTGTCTTCTTAAGAAGACAAACCAGAGGCTCAGTCTCTCCTCAGCCTTGTGAAGACACACTGAGAAGGCTGTAAGCCAGGAAGAGGTCTCTCACCGGAACCCCACTCTATTGAACCTTGATCTTGGACTTCTGGCTTCCAGAACTTAAGAAAATAAATTTGTGTTGTTTATGCTGCGTCCCAGGTATTTTGTTATGGCAGCCTATGTAGATGAATACATTAATGAATTAGTTTTCTACTGCTGCCATTATAAGTTACCACAAGATTAGGGGTTTATAACAACACAACTGGGTTAAAACCAAGGTGTCAGCAAAGCTGTATTTCCTTCTAGGGGTTCTTTTCCAGTTTCTTGAGCCACCCTGAATTCCCTGGTTCATGTTCCCCTTCCTCCAAATTCAGAGCCAGCCACAATGAATCTCTCTCTGACCCTGCTTTTATCATCAAGCTCTTTCTAAAACCACTGCCAGGAAAGACTCTGCCCTTTTAAGGACTCACCCTGATAATCCAGGCTCATCTCCCTATTTCAAGGTCCATACCTTTAATCATATCTGCAAAGTCCTTTTGCCAAATGGTAATGTATTCACAGGTTCCAGGGACTAGGGTGTAGCTATCATTGGGTGCTATTATCTGCCTACCACAATTAATCTCTGTTGACAATAGTTCAAACTCACAAGACTATCAGTAGTATATATAAAACCATTTAGACCAAATCAACAAGGTTATTGGGCACATACACATAACTTCTGACACATGAGCAGAGCATAGTCCACCTAGGAAAGCCCTAATGTTATTATACATACTCTAGCCTGACAGTTGAGGCTGGAGAAAGAAAGAACAGAAAACACAAAATTCATTGTTCATTCACAGGTCACATGGGATAGGTTGAGCTTCTAGGAGATGAGAGGGGAAAAAAAAACTGAAGTCCAGCAATACCTGTGGTTATCCTTCTGAACAAACTTCCTACATTGGAGATATCAGGGCTATCCTTTGCAGTTATAGCTCAGAGGTCACTGTGTAGAAAAAATGTACATGTTCATCCACAAAACTATAAGACAGGCTTATAAGTCAGTTTAAATTCACCTTCTTTTCAAACTTATCAACTCAGCAAAAATGAAGAAGCAAATGTAGATATACAAGGGCAACATAAATATACAACACTCAACAGTTTCCTAGAAATAAACCAATTAGAAAATATAACAGAAAAAAATCCATTTATAAGAGTAACTCAAATCAAGAAATAATAAGGTATAAAGAAAATGATAAAAATTATAAAGCTCTGCCAAGAGACATGGAAGTAGTACTCATTGTGTGGAAAGATATATGTCATCCTTGGATAGCAATGTTCTAGATTCTAGCCTTGAGGAAGAAGGGGCAAAGCACAATAAGCTCTGGCATGGGCAGAGGCTACTGAAGGGGAACAACAAAATAAAATTTAATACCTTGGGCTACTAAGTGAAAATTAATGTTTAATTTTTTTAATATCAGCCTCCATTTAATACATGTCAAGTACTATGTCCAAAGGTTGCATAATCATTCCCTTGAACACATTCAAACACAGTGTAGCCTTCTTCATTATTTTTGTTTGTGATGTTTTTATGTATGAATGTCAAAATATAGGAGTGATTTTTATATAGCCTCATGACAACTCATCCATTTCCTATCATTTTATTTGCTGACATTGAAATCCTGATATTCTAAATTATTTGCCAAGGAATAACTAGTACTAAATAGGAATTATTTTCCATTTTATAAGAACGTCTACCCTACTGTTTCATTTTTAACCAGCTTACGTACTATAGCATATTTAAAAGGCTGAATATACTACTGATTTATCTTGTTTTTTAAAAAAAATTTTAAACTGCTTTCCATATGGACTATATTATCATGAAATCTGTTTCACATTATTAAAACCAACAGGGTAAGACATTGACAATCATAGAGCCGTTATAGTTTATTTTACATTATAGTTTAAAATGCCATCTTAGACTTCCAGTCAAGATGGAGGTGTAAGTATACACACTTCACCTCCTAGGGCAACCACAGAAAGAATTATAACTATTTCTCAAAACAAATAACAACCAGAACAGTCAGAAAATTGATCTGTATGGAAGTCCAACAACCAAGGATTTGAAGAAGCCACATTCATCTACACAGGTAGGAGGGGCAGAGTCATGGAGATGGGTGGAGTGGTGCAGAAATGAGGTGTGGCATGGAGAGGAGGTCACAGTGGAACAGATGCTACCACATTCACATGTAGTGGATAAAAATTGGGAGAGATACCTCGGGAGCGAGTGATCCCAGCCCCAGGTCATACTGCACAGCCCAGGGTCCCAGCACTGGGAAAACAAATCCCTATAACATAGGGCTTTAAAATAGTGGGGGGTGCAGTGGCAGAAGAAAATGTCAGATTTTCAGGAAGGTTCATTTAAAGGGCCCACATGGACTTAGAATGTACACAAAACTCACCCACTCTAGGATTCACCACCAGGGCAACAGCTCGAAGGACACAGGAAATGGGTGAAGTGACTGGAAACAGGGCTAGTGCTAAGCAAACCTCCAGAAGTCAGATAGCAGCACTGTAACCTCTCCAAGCCCTCCTCCCATATAGCACCACAAGGGAGTGAAGCAAGTTGCCCTACCCTGGTGACTACCTAAAGCTCCACCCCACACAATTTATAGGTATCTTTTACAGGGATTCAAAGAAGCTCTAGCTAATACACAGAAATAAACACAGTGAGGCTGCTGAATTGAGGAGACAGAGAAATATGGCCCAAATGAAAGAAAAGAACAAAACCCCAGATAAGAACTCAATATAATGGAAATAACCAACCTATCAGATGCAGAGTTCAAAACACTGGTGATCAGGATGCTCAAAGCACTCACTGAGTATGGCAAAAACATAAGGGAAGAAATGAAGGTTACATTAAGTTAAATAAAGAAAATCTATAGGGAGCCAACAAATAGAGAGGTGGAAGCTGAGATCAAACCAGCAATTGAGAATACAAGGCAGGAAAAAGCATTCAATCAGAACAGCAGGAAGAAAAAACAACTAGAAAAAAATGAGGATAGGCTTAGCACCTCTGGGACATTACATGTGCCAATATCTGAGTCATAGGGATGACAGAAGGTGAAGAAGAAGAGCAAAAAAAATTGAAAACTTATTTGAAAAAATAATGAAAGAAAACTTCCCTAATTTGGTGAAGGAAATATACATACATGTCCAGGAAGCACAGAGAATCCCAAACAAGTTGGACCCAAGAAGGACACACCAAGTCACATCATAATTAAAATGCCAAATGGTAGACTTCCAGCCAAGATGGAGGTGTAGATAGATACACTGTGCCTCCCTGCTCAATCAAAAGAAGGAGAACAACAAATTTAAAAACAGAAAACCACCAGATATGCCAGAAAATCAAACTGTATGGAAAAGCCCAACAACAAAGATGTTAAAGAAGAAACATTTATCCAGACCAGTAGGAGGGACAGAGATGGGAAGCCAGGGAGAGAGGACTCACAGCAAGGCAGTGGCTGGAGGACCATGGTGAGCAGTGGTTGGCAGAGCAGGCAGTCACACATCTGCATGCAGATAAACCAGGAGGAACAACTAGAGAGCGAGAAAGATCAAGCAACATAGGGTTCCAGTACAGGGAAATGAAGCCTCAAAGACTCTGACTGAAAAAATCTGTGGGTGTTGTAGCAGAGGGAGAAACTTCCAGCTTCACAGGAAAGTTTGTTGGAAAGACCTGTGTCCTAGAACGTACACAAAACCATCCACCCAGGAGTCGGCAACAGAAGGGTCCAATTTGCTTGTGGGTAGTGGAGGAAGTAACTGAAAGCTGGCTGAGAGCCCAGCAAGCAGCACTGTTCCCTCTCAGACCCCTTCCCCACATACAGCGCCAAAATGCATTCAACCAGAACAGAATGAAGAAACAAGAATTCAAAAAATTGAGGAGATGCTTAGGAACCTACAGGACAACTTTAAATGTTCCATCATCAGAATCATAGGGGCATCAGAAGAAGAAGAGGAAGAGCAAGAAATGGAAAACTTATTTGAAAACATAATGAAGGATAACTTCCTCAATCTGGCAAAGGAAATAGACTTCCAGGGGGTTCAGGAAGCTCAGAGAATCCCAAAGAAGGTGGACCCAAAGGTGAACACAGCAACGCACATCATAATTAATTTACCCAAGATTAAAGAGGAGGAGAGAATCTTAAAAGCAGTGAGAGAAAAGAAGACAGTCACCTACAAAGGAGCTCCCATTGGACTATCAACTGATTTCTCAAAAGAAAATTTTCAGGCAAGAAGGGCTGGAAAGAAGTATTCCAAGTCGTGAAAGGCAAGGACCTACATCCAAGATTACTCTATCCAGCAAAGCTACCATTTAGAATGAAAGGGCAAATAAAGTGCTTCCCAGATAAGGTCAAGTTAAAGGAGTTCATCATCACCAAGCCCTTATTATATGAAATGTTAAAGGGACATATCTAAGAAAAATAAGATGATCAACATATGAACAGTAAAATGACAACAAACTCACAACTATCAACAGCGAAACATAAAAAAAAAAAATCAAACTAAGCCAAGAACTAGAATAGGAACAGAATCACAGAAATAGAGATCACATGGAGGGTTATCAGTGGGGAGGTGGAGGGTGAAGAATGGGGGAAAAGGTACAGGGAATAAGAAGCATAAATGGTAGGTACAAAATAGACAGGGGGAAGTTAAGAATAGTATAGGAAGTGTAGAAGATGAAGAACTTACATGTATGACCAATGGACATGAACTAAAGAGGTGGAATGCTGGTGGGAAGATGAGTGCAGGGCAGAGGGGAATAAAGCAGGGGATGGGACTACTGTAATAGCATAATCAAGAAAACATATTTAAAAGAAAAAAATGCCGAAGGTTAGAGATAAAGAGTGAATCTTAAAAGCAGCAAGAGAAAAGGAGATAGTTACCTACAAAGAAGTGCCCATTGGACTATCAGCTGATTTCTCAAAAGAAAACTTGCAGGCAAGAAGGGGCTGGAGAGAAGTATTCCAAGTCACAAAAAGCGAGGACCCACATCCAAGATTACTCTATCCAGGAAAGCTATTATTTATAATGGAAGTGCAGATAAAGTGCTTCCCAGACAAGGTAAAGCTAAAGAAATTCATCATCACCAAGCCATTATCACATGAAATGTTAAAAGGATATATCTAAGAAAAAGAAAATCAAAACTGTGCACATTAAAAGGGCAACAAATTCACAACTATCAACAACTGACTCTAAACAAACAAATTCAGCAAACAATCAGAACAGGAACAGGATCCTAGATATAGAGATCATTTTGAGGGTTATCAGATGGTGGGGGGATATAATGGTGGAAAAGGTATGGGGATTAAGAAACACAAGTGTCAAGAATAGTATAGGAAATGGAGAAGCGAAAGAACTTACATGCACAACCCATGGGCATGAGCTAAGTGGGGGAACTGTTGAAGGGAAGGTGGGTATGGGGTAGAGCAAAGAAAAGGGAGAAAAATGGGGATGCCTATAATAGCATAATTAATCAAATATATTTAAAAATAAATAAAATTCCATCTTAGTCCCTTATCTCCAACATCCTTAAAAATGTTAGATCCTCCATAAGGTTGAAATTCTAAGTACATTTGCTGTATACTTGAGGTTCCTTTTTCTGAGATAAATATGTCTAAAATGATCATTTATAAGTTTAAATAAATCTTTCATGTTAGAGATTTATGTGTTCATGTTTTTAAAGTATACATGTTTAGAGATTTATAACAAAAATTGTTACTGTAATTGTTATTGCAGTATCTGAATAAAAGGTGTTTAAATCTCATAAACAAAATATGAAAGAATGGTTATTATTTGTTTGTAATTTGAAATTCTTCCAAATCTGCTTCATCATTTACCTATGCTAAAAAATTATTATGAAAAAGTTAAAGAGTAACAAAGGTGTTCAAATAACATAACCCCTCTAATATTTTAATTCTCTCTCCAGTGTAGTTATAATAACGTAATTAGATTGTGGCATACTTGCTTCAAATTTTTTAATTTTGATGATTTATTAAACCTGCCCAACTCTTTACTCTAGAGATAGACCACACAGGGCACAGATGATATAGGAAGGGAAATCCTCAAAGCATATATAACATTGAAAAAGTAAGGAGAACTTAGAAATGAGAGAACAGACATCAGGAGAGAGAGGAATCAAGAGCAAAATGGGACAACAACGACAACAAAAACAGTAAAATGTTGAAGTAAAGAGACACAGACTTGAGAGCATAAATCATTCTCAGGTGAGTATAGCCGAGTTCTGTCAACATGGGGTCCATTTTCTTGACTCAACAGGAGATATTTAAAACCCTCATGCCCTCTTTCCAGTGTGTAAGGTATAAAAGGGATAAAATCAACACTGCCTTCTGGTATTTAACTCCCAGTATGGTTGAGCTAACCCTCTGCCTTCTTTATTTCATTGCAGTTTTTGTTGGTGAAAACTTGTTCTTTTCTGTATACAAATATTTTAAACCTGTTGAAAGAAATAATCACATCTTGAGACCTGACCACTGCTGGGAAGCCTGAAGTTGAGGAGGAAATTAGGCCAGAATCCAGGTATGCTTCTAGACAGCAATATTTAAAAGAGGAGCACTATCCTTGTTGAAAACAGGTGGGCACCTGCTTTCACACAGGATCCCACGCTTTGCTTTGCTTTTCTTACTTGGGACCAGAGTGACTAGTCCAAGTGAGACCACAGTGACCGGTCCAAGCAAGGCCAGGTCTAGCTATCCTGGGTATGGGAAAGTGGGAGAGCCCACCTTTTTTTCTCTCTCCTTCTTCAGTCCTTTTCTCCTGCTATTTCTCTCAGGACTTTCAGTCTAATTTGGAGTATGCAGGGAAGATGAAAATGAAGTTTCAGAACAAATTGAACTGAAATGCTGGTTGTGAGAATTTGTTCCAGCAGTGTTTTTTTTAGGTTTACGCCAGGTAATGTGGACTGAAATTAGAATGACTTGACTCTTCTCACAGAACACACTACACTCCACACCCGGAGAGGGAAGCCCATTGGCTAAGGGAGCTGAAGAGGACTTGGTTGATCTGGCATGGTCAAGAAAGGTAGAAATGGCCAAAGCACCTACATCTTAGTCTAATTCAGAAAGGCAAACACATTTGTGTGGTTTGAGGTAGAAAGCAAGAAAATCTAGTCTCAAAAGCCAGGACTATTATTGGCTAGCTGATAATCACTCAACTGATATCAGTACAAATAGTGCCTAGGAAACCATGAGCTTTATTTGAGGCACATTATCACTTAGAGGAATAAGGAGAGGGAATGTAATTAAGAAGTTTCCAATTTATATAGATTAAAATAACAACACGCATGACCTAAAATATAAAAATGTACATATAAAGAATGACAAAAACTATAGGAGTATAATAAACAGAAACAGGGAGGGGAGTGAATAGAGAAGCAGATGTCCCATCAGACCCTCGTCACCTTGTAGTGAATCTCCTAGACACTTTCCCTAATAAATTACTCAATTTCCAGAATAGCTTCTCAGTCGCCAAATCCAGGAAATTATTCCACAGGCAATGGCCTGAGAACAAGCCCCCATGATGACCCTTCTCCCGAACTCTATTTGTTAATTTTTCCTCTGAATGACTTTTTCACTGAGTTCCAGGGGCTTCAGTCAATAGCAAAATGAAAATATAAGTATTACCTTGATCTCTCCCAAATATTACTCATTGCAAATGTCTTCCCCCTTAATTCTTAGAGTTCAAGCAGCATAAATTTTAAATATTCTTATTGATATCCTTCAAATTATTATCCCCAGGATAGGGAAAAAAATCAACCCCCATCAAGCCACTTCTCACCTGTCTCTTATTTTTTCTTTTTGTCCTGCAAGAATCACGAGCCCTTCTCTCCTATCAGTTCATTATCCATGTTCACCACAAGGCCTGATTCCCTTCTGTATGTGGCACAATGTGTCATTGTCTGAGGACTCTCTACATCAGTCTACTCTGGGAGGAAAAGAACTTCTGCCACACACACAAATAAATCTGTTCAGATCACCCACTTTAATCACTTGGTTAAGTGTAGTGCAATGAGTGACAATACATTTTTTTAGTTCTCTCTAGGGACAGAACAATGTTTAATTAGGCATTTAAAAGCCACTGTTAACTTACAAAGACCTCATCACAAATGGTTTTTCAACCAGCTCAGTGATCTGAAACACCAATTAGTTTCAATTCACACTTATTATCTATCCTTCATTAAAGTATTTAGTTTATAATCTAAAAAAGTGTTGAAGTTTTACTGAGGATCAGAGGAAAAAAATATATATATATATATTTGTCCTTTTAAAAGTCATCTTGCAAAGTATCTTCCTATGCATTTTCTTTTTTAATTATACAAACCTACAGAGCTGCTTCTCCTGAAAATGCCCTTTGTTTAGACTCGAGTTCTTGCTCTGAAATCCTATTTATTTAGTCAGGACCTTCACGGAGGATGCCAGAGATTTGTTTCCTGAGGCTGCTACTGTCAGGAGAGTATTAGCAGCTTTATCTGTCGCAGACCTACAGGACTGCAAGACGTGCCACCATGACCCTTTGGAATGCATGGCCTCTCTGAATGCACTTGTCTCAAACAAGAGGACAGCACACAGCTAGTCCTCCTGCACAGGCTCACAACCCCCAAAGTACATGCTTCTTGCCAACTCTAAAGCCCAGCTTCAGAACAACAGAAAATACGTAGAAAGAGAGGAGAAGAAGGTATATTACTCAGGGCTTTCCAGAGAGATAGAACCAATAAGAAATAGGCAGGTAGACAGACAGACAGATGGATAGATGGGCAGATAAAGTTTTAGGAATTGGCTCACATGCTTTCCCAAATGAAATAAGTGAGAATTAATGTGACTTTGAAGTGTCTCAAAAATGGTTACTGGAGCTGGATTTCCTCTTACTGATTTGCCACCAATAATGTACCAAAAGAACATAGGTAAGTCATTCTTTGAACCATCCAAATTTCAGTTCATGTAATTATCAGACTAGTTATATTTTATTAAATTCACACAAATACTATCTGGCAATAGGATTCAGGCAGATTTCAGTAGATTCTGTATTTAAGGAAGCTTTAGGCGTGAGGATCTGTATGGGAATACGCTGAACTTGCTGCATTATCACAGACCACTGAAAAATCTGGCAAGATTACTTTGTACCAGGAAGACAATTTATTGCCATTCAGTGAAGTATGGCTGCATAGTGTGAAGAATACCATAGTAGAAATTATGTACTCTAATTTGTGTGATACTAAATCAGTCACTTGACCTCTCTTGACCTCAATTCCTTTCTAGAAGATAAAAAATTTGGACAAAATGACTTTAATACTTCTTCCAATTTCATATTGAAGTCTATTAGGATTCATGTTTTCTTTTTCTAAATGGTTTATATTAATTAAGGAGTATTTGATGTTGGTTAAATCAAATGTTTTAAGCTTCTAAGTGTATTAAGGTATAAAGATAATCTGAGACTTCAAGACTAAAATATTTTATTTTCTTAGAGTCCAGGTCATATAGCATAATAACTACTTATATTAGATCCTACAATGAAGTCACTTAATGCTTCTATTTTTACATTTCCTGTTCAAACTTTTTATTCTCAAGGGATCTATGACTACATCTTCCTTCAGCCTATTTGATTGCAGTTACTTCTCTTTGACAGTATCTAAGGTATATTTATTAGACTCATTCTTTCCCCAATTTAATACTCCTCAGCAAAACATTCCCCTTTTAGAGATTAATCATTATATTATTATACTTTTTGATCAGTTGAGATGCTTCTTACTATTTTTCACTGCACAATCTTTGCTTCTAAACTACCAGGTATGTTAGAGAATAACATTTGCACCAAGGCTAGTTTCAGAAACAAAACTCAATAGTAATCCATTCCTTGCAAAAGGAACAACAAATGTTTAAGTCGATAAATAAGTGAATCAACAAAGAGGGACAAAGAAATACTCCAAATACTTCAACTCTTCTTATTTATTGTTGTGTGCCCCATAGTGCTTAGTACAGGGTCCTATACATGTAAGGTATATTAAAAACAAGTTTAAAAGATTTGAGAAAATATGTACAAAAAAAGGTCAAAGAAAAAATTCAAGTGTTGACTGCACAGCCATATATCCAGTCCTTTCTGCATATTTCTCTTCGCCTTTCAAACATTCAGTCAACAAATATTACTTCAGGGTCTGCTATGTGTCTGGTATTCTGTCAGTCCCTGAGAACACAGCAGTGAGCAAAATAGGGAGGATCCCTAATCCCCCTGAACTTATACCCCCTTATCTCACTACTTGAAACCATACAAAAAGTGCAGCAAATAAAAATGATGGCTTTATTACAAACCAAGAAATCGGGGAGATTTTTTTTGTAGAGTTTTTTATGTGGTATTTGTTAAAGTACTCAACATCTACTTTGGACAACAGCCTATTCTTCTTTCTTTTGAAATAAAGAATTTGAACCACATTACTTATGCAACATACTTGGACACTCACTGATGCACAGCCAAAATTGACTGACAGTGGGATGGAGTCTTTCTGGAGTTGTTATTATTTAAGGACCTCATAGGATCCACCTTGGGCCCATAAATACCTAAAGAATAAAGATGTCCTTCTAGGCCTGACAACATTGAGTGTGTGCTGAGCAGCTTCATGCTGTCCTAAAGTTTGTGGACTTGGGCAGTAGTGTATTGCCCAAGTGAATCCATTGGATTCAACATTTTAGTATTGACTCATAATATTTACTCACAAAACCATTTATTTGATACTTATTTTTCTCCCTTTTATTTCCTCTCATTTATATTCGTATCAAAAAGGATTTTAAGAACAAAATAATTGATTCAAAGCCTTCATAAATACAGTGTCAAGAAGAGATAAAATTCAAACTAGTCCATTGACATAGGTATTGAATGCATGAATAAAAGATTTAGTATGAAAAGTGGTTACAATTATTGGCTAGAACCAAGCTTGGGGTTTTCTATGATTTATAATTATTTATGCTGCTTAGCAATCATTGATGGAGCTCCTGCTATTTGTCAACGTAGTGCAAGACCCTGGGAACACAAAGATGGATAGAGGTGCAGTGCTTACCTCATAACTAGGCCTCAAACACCGGTCAAATCTGGTTTTACAAACTGAGATTAATCATGGAAACACTTAAATTTTTTTGTATGCCAGAAGAAACATAGGCTTTGTAATTATGACTACATCACTTTTAACATTTCCCCTTTTGAAAATATAACTATGTTTATGATGAAAATTGATTAAAATGCTTAGCACAAAATTTTCATTCTCTATTACCAATTTTCTATTAATAATGCTGCTTTCTATGGGGAAAAATTGGTGACTCATGATTGGTATTAATCAGAGCATTAAATTAACCACATCTTCTCTAGCAGTTTTAATAATGAAAGAATACTAAACTCGGAGAAGAGACTTATCATCAATGGTATATTACATACAAGCTTTTCATCCAAGAGAATTTTCGAGCATATAATTTGCAGGCTGCTGCTATATACCCTAGTCAGTACTAAAATAGAGACTGTTGTCCAAATTAATTTTTTATGCACAGATATCCTGCACCATCATCCAGCCCAGAATATAAATGCAAATCATTTACTTCTGTCATGCCTGCATCCCTCTTCTAATTACATCATTCAGATAAGTTGGCTGCCAATCCTCATCCCAAAGATGGGCCTAGAAAAATGATTTTGAAGACTCTTGATAAGTATCCTCAAATTTACACTTACAACTCTATTTGGTACTTCCCTTTTGCAGAAAAATAAAATATGAAAATTTATTAGAAATCTCACCCCACCTCAGTTCTTTTTTTCTGTTTCATATCAAAATCTAGCTAGACTATAAATAAAGTTCAAAAAACTGCAGGTTTTACCTATTAGAGCAAAATGCCCTGTGCTAAACCCAACTTCAATGTTCTCTGCTATCATTCAAATATATTTTTCTTAGTTTATTATCTTATTCTGTTTTTCTGTCAACCATTATACCTCCCCAAACAGCCATGGAAATAGCTTCCCTGATATCAAGGAACACACCAACTTCTATAAAGATTAATACTAATGCATCTACACGATTAATTCTAATGTTCTCAGTTTCTTCCTTGTTATTAGCAAAATAGAACAGAACAAGTAAAAAACAGATTGCTAATCATTAAAACGTTAATGAGTCAAAAGGTGGCAAATTATGTCAGCAGATTGCACCACTTATACATGCAGTTAGTAGGACATTTAATTTACTGTTTCAAAAAGCATCTCAGGTGGCTACAGTAATTTGTAAAGTATCTTCAGTTTGTTGAAAGAAAATTTTAACTGACAATTTATGTGTTTGGGTAGAAAATGATACAAATGTTCCCCCAGCCCCCGGCACTGAGAGCAATTTGTACAATGTCTTACACAGTCAAAAGGTTATGTTGGCTGGACAGGAATTAACGGATTCTAGAAATGTTTGAATTCCTCCAGACTTCTGTCTTTCAATTGTGTAATTTTTCTGACATTTTAAATTTCTTAAGGCTAAGTTAGCATTACATAACACTGAGCTGATGCATTTATTGGCCCAGGAATGTACCTGCCCAGTGATTCTTAGCTCCCTTCCAAAGCTGAAGATTTGGAATCTCAAGAAAATATTTCTTTCTCACTTTGTGCTTATTTAGAGAGAAGCATTCAGTGACTTCAAAACCAAGTGTCCATGTTTATCAAGCCTCTTAGTCCCTTTATTACAGAGGCCAATGTTTACCCTCTCATTTTATTTATAAAACCTAAAATCAGTGAGATGCCTTGTTTGCACTCGGTTGCACAATTTATATATGAGTGAGAAAAAAATAAACCACTGACTTCCTGCCTTCCACTCTCTTTACCCATCAATTCATCTAGTTCCCCATTAAATACATTAATGAGGAAGAGAACAGGTGGCAAATATCTTTTTAAATCTTAGGAAATTCAACACCTCTTTCCCACAACAGTTTCATGTTTCTTTCTTATCACACATTTTATAGGCAAATAGCACAAATAATGTGTTTGAGCTTTATTTTCAATTCATTCCCAAATCTATGTTTTAAAAATTACAAAAAGCAAATTTTGCCTTAGAAGGTCAAAGAAATTCCTGACCCCCATTTTTCTTCTTCCTTCTCATTTTGGTTCCTCTTTGGGTTTTGAAAACTATACCCCCATTAAACCTACTGTTCAGATTAATCATATCATTTTCACCATAACATAGGTTTATATAATATAAATTTATATCAATGGGGGTGAACACTCTCCCCCATATATATTTACTTTAGGAATAAAAGTCTTTATCAGTAGTTCAAACAACTGTGTACATTAGAGGCACAAAAAGAAACCCAGTATCATCCCAGTTAGCCTTACTGGTTTGTAGAACAACATATGCTGAGAGTTCTTTCCACTATTGATAAAAAATATCCCCACGTGGAATCAAGAGGGAATCCTAAGCAAAGAGGAAGATGAACAATAGTGTAGAAATGAAGCACATAAGACGTGTTCTGAAAACAAGCCTTTTGTTGAAATTTTAGGGAACACAGAACAGTGTAAATGAGCATGAACCTAGATCCAGATGGCTTGGGTCCCAATTTCCACTGTGGTACAAGGCCTGAAATTAGGATTCAAAGTGCTGCCTTGACATCTGATAAAATTATGAGGTCCTCAAATGGCTTAACTCCAAGTGCCCTTCCCCACATTGCTCCCATGGATAAGGTTCCCCAGCCAAACACAGGGGCCCGGGACAGTGCCTGCTTACCCCCAATAGTGACTTCCAGTTCTCTGACAGCTCATGGAATGATTCAAATAAGCAGGAAATAGGATTCACCTCACCCACTTGTTACTACAAAGACTTCTTTCATAGATCTACTTGTCCACTCTGTTCTGGGCCCCCCATGCAGCCTTGCAGGGAATGCAGAGCTATCCTTCCGAGGCTATGAGAGTACGTGAGAAATTCCTGTCTGTCACATCTGTTCAGTGTCAGGTGTCTTGTGTAAAAGTTACGTGCTGAAGATCATGCAGTTGACAAGTGGCTGAGCCATAACTGAGATTCAGGCAGCCTGACTTGAGAGCCCTTACCTGTGAACAGGGCTGACCCGTCCCCAAACCCACCTACTTGGTACTGTAGATTAGGACACCCTGCATACTCTTTGTTACAGCCTTTAGTAGACTGAATTCTAATTCCTTGTTAACTTGCCACCATTGTCATTAGACAATACTCCACAAAGGCAGAAATAGCATTTATTATTTATTATTGAATCTTTAGGCTCATACCTAAAACAGTGCACAGAGCCTGCCATGGATCTGTGGGCAGTTCTTTCTGAACAAAAGAATGAGTGACTTTGTGGCGAGGCTCAGGGGATCCTCACATTTCTGCGCTGCCTTCTCTCTGCACATCATTTTACTGCTCACAGAAAAATGTTGGAAACCCTGAATCCCTCCTCTCGTTCTCCTCCAGGAGCTATCTCCACCTGTCCAGGAAATGGAGAATTTCTCTAAGGTTCTGTTCTAAGTCATCTTCTCTCTATATATACATACATCCTTCTTCAGGAAACTCACAGCTACCCTTTAAAAAAGGCTCCCTTCTCCTTTCAAGTAGACTTGAAAGTCTGTACCTTTAAGATAACTCTCATTTCTTTCGTTTTAAATTTAATCTTTATTGTAGTTTTTTCCATTACCACTTAGTTCCCTTATACCCACCTCCCCCCGGCATTCCCCACACTGTTGTCCATGTCCATGCATCCTTTTTCCTTTTTGCTCAAATCCTCCACCCAGTCACTTCCCCCCTCCAACTAGCTGTCATCCTGCTCTCCATCTATGAGTCTGTCCCCATTTCTTTTATTAGTTCAGTTTGTTCGTTAGATTCCAAGTATGAGTGAAATCAATCACTTCTCAGCCTTTTGGCTATGATCAAGTGAAGCATCTCATTTCTTTCTTAGATTCTACATTCAGATTTTCAACTTTGGCCTCCTATCATCACACTGTCCCCACAAATTGAACCTGTTTAAAATTAATTTCACTATTAACAACACCTCACCTGCACTCACATTCATGTTCTGCTGTCCCTGTATCTGCAAAAGTTGTTGTTTTCTTAAATGCTCAGTTCAAGATACACCCCACCCATCAGTAACAAATTTTTATACATTTGCTGCATGCAGTGTTTTCTGCATCCGAGCTCCTATCCAATACCCAACACACCCTCAATGCAGATATTCACTGTCTCTTGCTTCCTTAAGCTTATGATTTTCACTAACAGGTTTCCCACCCCCAGTTTTTCTGCCTTTTCTACATCCACATTGCTCCCTGCTTAATAATAAGCCAGAATCTCAGCTCTGAACATTTGTGAAGGAGCTCAGGGGCCAAATGGGACTTGCAGACTTTGAATAGGGAACA
The DNA here is from genome assembly GCA_004024845.1 of Tonatia bakeri. Classification (NCBI taxonomy): domain Eukaryota; kingdom Metazoa; phylum Chordata; class Mammalia; order Chiroptera; family Phyllostomidae; genus Tonatia; species Tonatia bakeri. Next base: position 59,729 of record PVIA01004390.1, on the reverse strand, counting down.
AGGAGTACAGGAGTAAAGACAGAATGCATAGGTGACTTGCCCAAAAAGGAAATGTTTGACAGAAGCACAGGAAGTGATGGAGCTATATACTTCAAGGGTCAGGGAGAAGACATCTTGCTTATGAAAACATAGATTCAAATACATCCTTTAATTCTATATTATTTCATCACTATTAGACAAAAGAGAAGCTAGAAGAAAAATGTAAAGGTGTGAAGAATTGGTGGTGAATTAAGGAAAGCTATGGGAGGGAAGGAGATTACCAGCACAGGCGAGTGGATTAGCTCTGAAAAGAAAAACAGTGCCAGTTCTGGTTTAGAGTAGAGGCAGGAGCAAGTGGGGGAACTCTGAGATGGAGGGAAAAGAAGCCGCAGGAACACTGTTCAGATGACCTCAATTCTTACAATGAAGTGAGAGATCATTTATCTTGTGAAGTGGTGGAAGGTGTGGGTAAAATATAGGACTTAAAAAAATTGAAGAAAAAACATTGGTGCAGACACTTTGTGGAACCTAACATGAAGCAAACATGAAAATAATCCTGGTGTAATCTCTTTTCCAAAATGTTAAGCTTAATGTGGTGGCATCAGTATTATATTCCAAGCCAATCTTAATGACTTCATTCAATCATCAAACACTCCAGGAATACTCACTATTTATCAGGTTTATGCTAATCCCTAAAATACTGAGTTAGGCCCCTGCCAGAATTTTCATGGGAAAAGACTTCAAGAAAAAGGAAAACTGTAGCAAGAATTGTGTTTGATGTAAACAAGCAGTTTGTTGCTTCCCACATATTAGGGAAACAGTTGGATTACACATCAGAGTCTGGTGACTTCAAACAATACTACCAGGAAGTTAATGGAACTGGGACAAGGAAATTACTATGACTCCGCACTCCATAAAATAAAGAAATAAAGTGCAATTTATCACTGGAGAAACAATAGGAGCTGAGCTGATAAAATAACCAAAGAAACTATATGAACGATGTGATATTGCTGAAATGAAGTAGATCATTTTTGCGGTTAAGATTAATACTATACTCTAGAACTGCAGAGGCAATCTAAAATTAGTGGGAGGAAATGTCATTTTATAGCACACTTCTGACTGTAACTCACTCACCATGTGTGTAGGTGTTTTGGTTTAGAGAGTAAAGACATATGTTGTCACCTTTAAAAGGACCACTTTATGATTTTTTCCACTTACCTTTATTGAGCCTATATAAATATAAGTTGAGGGGGTTAAATAACAGAGTCTGCCCAGGAATTGGGTTTTTGTTTTTGAAATTGTATAAAATAAACTGTGTTTTCTAACAGATAATTAACATTTCATGTAGTCTGGTTCCCTGCTCTGTGGGGAGCAGCTGACTCACTGAACCACAGTGGTATCACCATTCTCCTTTTCTCTCTCCCACCAAGATTGGTTTTGTGCAAAGCTAAAGAGGCGGCCCTCAAGGAAATTGCAAAATAGGCATTTTCTCTAGAGTCCCGAGTCTCTCTGTCCCCTCATCTCCTCATGAGATGCTCAGTGCCCTAACATTCTCCTCTGCTTCTGTCAAAACTGCCCTGGAAGCCATGTATTTACACCAAGGAATATTCACTATGGCCACCTACTACCAAGAGACAATGTTTTTTTAATTAAACTTATTGGGGTGACATTGACTATAAGATAACTGAAGTGTCCTTCGATAGATGATTGGATAAAGAAGATATGGAACATATACACAATGGGATACTGTTCAGGCATAAGAAAAGATGAACTATTGCCATTTATGACAACATGGATGGACCTTGAAATATAATGCTGAGCAAAATAAGTCAGGAAAAGTTAAAAATCATGCGGTTTACTCACATGCAGGACATAAAACTGAAAGTAACAAATGAACAAACAAGAAATACAAACAAACAAAAATTCACAAAGAGAACATATTTTTAACATAACAGCTTGAATATATAAATGATTGCTGAGCAGTTCTGCAGCCATCTGAAAGACTCTTATTCCCAATATATCTATGACTGCTTTGGAATTTGGAACCACTTTCAAAGACCACATCTCATTTGTTCCAACAGCCTCTATGACAGCAAAACTTCCTCTTTTTAGAGTGATTTTGATTTCTGGGAATAACTAAAAGCCTTTCTGAACACAGTCCACTGTAAAGGTTGGGTAACAGTATTTTTGGTCCATGATGATTTCACAGAAATTTTCTTGCGGGTGAAAGCACTCTGGGACCCATGGAGCTGGCACAAAGGCTCAGTGGGCTCTTTTCAACTGTGATTCTTCTAGACACACCTGTCTTGGCCAAAGAGGGAAACCAGATGAGAACTACAATAGTAGTAAGCTGAGAACAGGCAAACACTCTTGTCACCAGCATCCCAAGTCTCCTGATAATAAATACCAAATAACATTCCATTCTAGTTCAAAGGCCAACAGAGCTTTCAACTACCTGCTGGCATGCTGACTTCACTTTCCTCCTCGCTGCCTTCCTCTGCTTCTCCACTCAATGGCCATAGTTCATTGCAGAGGCAGAAGCTCCTGCTTTTTCTGCTTTCTACAGCTCTGCCCCTCTTTCTAATGATGGCTCCACATCCTCAAGGACAGGTGCTCCTAGGCGAAAGAGAGGTTTCTAAAATTTAGAATCTCAAACCCTACCTCATACCTACTGCATTTTAACAGGCTTAGGAGGACAGGCAAATCAATGTACATGGCTTAGATCAGAATATTCAAACTTTGTCATCATCAAAATAACCTCAAGTAGTTTGTTTAACAAGATTAACAACACAGATTGATGGGTTCCATTCCTAATTTGTGATTCAGAAGCTAGGCCCCCAAATTAACCTGAATCCTTTTAATTGTATTTGCCTCTATTAAAGCAGTTTGATGAGTTTTCCAGATCATCTGGACATTTAAGGAAACAAAGAGTTGTTGGCTCCCACAAATTTAGTGACCATAAATCCCCATTTGAGTTACTTCTTTTTCTCAGAAACTCTTACTTCAGAGAGTTTTCTAACTTCTTTGATGATGTTAAGGCCTTCCTTCTCAGGCATTGATGGGAGTATTCCAAAAGCCCATCCAGCATTTTCAGTTTGCTTGCATTTCTCCTCAGTTTTCAAGACTGCACACAAAAGTTACTCTTGGTGGGCAGCCATGCTACACCAGAGTGAAGTTCAGGACTCAAAATCTGCAGCTTTTCAGAATTTCTCACTTAACCTAATTGACTGTGTGACCTTGGGAGAAGAACTCTCCATGCCATAGGTGCCCCCCCAAAAAATCAACTTTATCTTGATTTCTAATTTTGTCAGATGCACTTTCTTTGGTGTTTAGGTTGTTATTTTCCACTTGAGATTTTTGATACTTGATTTGTAGGTTATACGTCAAACAACATATTTCATCACTGACTACCACTGTCCTTAAAATAACTGGCAATGATTTAAAAGCAATGGTCATAAGCAGGTTTCATCTTTAGTCTAATTCTGAGATATTGGTAGTGATGCCTAGAGTCCGTGTTGAGAAAGATTTTGAGTTTGACAGGAGACTAAGCAATAGAGTGCAATGATTGATCAGTGATGTCTGCCATGGAAGCGGAATAGGAAGTGGCAGTATCCTTTTGCTGTGCTTGGTTTTCCGTCATAAATGTTACTGAATTTTTTTTTGCACAGATTTATATCTAAAGGTTAAGCATGCACTCATGTGAAAGTAAATGCAGTCTTCTAGGAAAATGACCAATCCCTAAAATCTGACATCAGATGTGAATTCCTTGAGCTCTCGTCCACATAGCCCCATGGCTGCCACAGTCCATTCTAGAGATCCTGACAATTCCTTTGGTACCCACTCACAGTACCCGCTCCTATGGGAAAGTTACTCTTTTGCTCTTTAGTCCCTCCCATGCCCCAGTTCCCATTAACATTTAAGGAAGTTCATTGAGTTCACCCCAAAATAAAATAAATCTAAAGCAATAACTGACAACTGGAGGAGATGTTCCTTTCTCTCCTGCCCTGTTCTTTTTATCGTTACAACTGGGGGACTGGGGTGTAGGGAAGAAGGTGTTACTGGCTTCTAGTGGACATGGGGTAGAGAGGCTGACAAACATTTTATGATGCACAAGACAGCTCCATAGTATAGAACATTTGGACCCAGAACATGAATAGTACTGAGGATGAGAAACACTGATCCAAAGGATTGGAATTCAGGTCTCTGAGTGCCTGATTCAACCAATAATAAGCCCCTATGACTCACTAAATGGAGAATGTAATTCTTCCAATAAAAGAAAAATGAACCCAGTTCTTGCTTTTTGACCAAGAGAAAGTGCTATCAATATAATGTCTTCATCAAATTAGAGGAAACTATCTTTAAAAACTACTAAACCCCTAGTATTTTTGCAAAACCAGACACATGACATATCTTTTTATATGAGTACAACACCTGTGGCCACAGCAAATTTGTGTAGGAGATATGGGTACATATGGGAGATACATAGCCTTCAGTTCTCTTTACCACTAAGTAGGATCAGACTAAACAAGGCACTCCTTATACCCTCCTGCTTACTCATAGTAAATGGCAATTATAGTTTTTTCTATCTTTAAGATCAAAATATTTTAGTGACTTGTGATTCGCACACCTATAAAAATGATGTCCTTAAAATGCTACAATTTCAAAAATTAATATTAAAACCCTAGTTCATTTAAGACATCAGGGGAAAAAATAAAGACTGTGGGCATTTTTTCCCTTTCCTGAGCAAATAATGAAGAAAATCAGCTACAATACTAGACCTTTAAAACATTGTAAACTGTAGAATTTTACTGTAATGAGTCTGTGGCTTTGCAAGACAAACTCAAAAGCTATGACAATCAAGGAAATCCCAGAGGGAAGAGTTAAGTTGTATAAGCACTGGTTTGGGGAATGCAAATTTTGTAGAATCAAAGATTCCAATAGTAGCTGGGTTTTCTCAACCCTAAATTTTTCTAAGATGCATAATTGGATATTATGCAGTTAACTGAGAAGGACCTTTGGAAAAAACAAAAACTGAAGTGCTTTTAGATCTTCATGAACATTAAAAGCTAAGCTTTCAACTCTAGCCAAATATGATTACGATGAATTTCTTCCAATATATTGTTTAGTCGCAATGTTTTATCCTTGATATTACATGTGATCCTGAAAATTCAAAATTATAAACCAAGACTCCAGGACTTGTAATCCTGGAAACAGACTATGACCAACACATGGCATTTGATATGTACATATTGTAAAATGCTGCTACTAATAAGGGCAAACTGTATTTGATCAAAGTCTCCACTGAGAAGTTTGTGAAAGGTGGTGTGGACAAAAGTGGTTAGATCCCCCAAGTGGGTGCAATAGAACCTAACTAGTAATGGCTATTATACAATTACAAGAAGAGTAGTGTATCTCCTGCTTGAAGTCTCCAATTTTTAAAAGGATTTTGGACTCTTTCAGCTTCCAGAATAATCCTTTCCTTGGAAACGCCATATCACACCTTCAAATACCTGGATATTCTCTCCATCACTGACAACTCTTGTGAGAGATCACTTAACAACTGCTGCAATGCTATCTAAGACAATTCATTATAACTAGTCACAACCAACACACTATAGCTTCCCACCTTCTCTATAACTTCATCCTGACCTCAAATTCACTCTCAATTCTTTGCCACCCCTTGTAACACTAAGCTCACTAAACACACCATCCCTACCTTTTGTTCATAGACTACCCTGTGTTCTTTCTTATCATTTCCCCACCAGTACTTTCTTATTACAATCTCATCAAACCCTCTCTTCAGTTCCCATTTAAGCTGACACAAAAAGACCTTTAGTTTTGGGTGTGGTTGGTGAATGGTGCTCAATGATGAAGGCAAATTTTAGTTTCACTTTGAAAATTTTTTCTGGTATGACAAAAAGGAAATAAGAATTTTTTTTGGGGGGGGGGCATGAAAGGCTAAAACAAAAATTTGGAGCAAAAATACCAAGGCATTTCTACCAAAATAGTTTGTCCAGAACCACAGCAAGTAAGTTGGAGGCAGAGATCAGTACAATTCTGAATGCAAAGCTAAAAAAAGTTTTGTTTTGTCCAACAAGTCAGAGGAGTTATTAATGTTTTGAGGTCAGAGTGGTTACATGATCAAAGTGTTTCAGGGAAATTAATTAGATGGTGTAATGGATTGGGGCTGAATGTGGGCAGAAAAAAAATCCGAAAAAGAAAAATCAGTTAGGAGCTATTAAGGTGATGAGGAATGAGGTGATCAAGGCCTGAGCCTGGGTGGTAAGAGAATGAAAAAAAAAGTATTAAATAAGAATAAGCAATAAGCAGAAATGCACGTGGTCGTTCACGCATCTGGGCAGTGGGAAAAGGAAAAAGGAAAATCAGAGACGACTGGGAAGGTTTTCAGTCTTCATTCTATCACCTGCTTTGTCCAGAATGTGAGACATCTCTGTTCTACTTTCATTCCAGAAAGTGGGACTACATGGCGGTACCCAGTAACTAAATGTGAGGAGCTGATGTTTTTCTGATTCTCAACACACTCCATTCCTGGCCTGAGGCTGCCCTTATATGCCACTCTGATTGAGTCCAATCAAATTAAACGCAGCCTTTTAGAGCCGATCTACCCTCTGTTTTTCCAGACCCAAATCTTATTTTCTGCAGCAGTTGTGAGGATACTATCCTTCCCCGACACGTTATTTTGAGCCTTTCATGCCAGCTTAATGGGCATGGTAAAAGACGTGATTTTGTGGAGTCGGGTGGACCAAAACCCAACATTTTCACTTTCTGTCCAGATGATTTGGGGCAAGCTGTTTAAATTTTCTGGGCCTCCACTTTCCTGGGATGTTATAAAAATTAAACAGTGTAGGAAAGCAACTGGCACACTGTAAAATGGTTACACATTTATTTGTAAAAAAATAATGATTAAATGGGTGTTTTGTTGTTATTGTGACACATACAGAACACTGTGGAATAAATATCCTCATCTTGACTATACCTAAGGAGACTTACAATGACAAATAAATCACCCTGCTCTTTAATCTAGTACATAAAGACCCAATCACACAAAGGCTCAGTTAATTCAAGTATCACTCTCGCAGTTAGGATCCCAAATTCCTTCAGTCCCGAACATGCTCATGAAAGTAGAGAGATTTTATATTTTAAAAAGTTAATTTATCCTAATACCAGTCTAACAAAATGAATTTTAAAATGATAATTTTTTAACAATTGAGCCAGTAAGCCTTTAAATTAATTTTTTTCTTAATTTACTATTTCAAAATAATGAAAGTTTGTTTTCGCTTTTGTTTTTAAATTAACTCCCTTCTTCACAAACCCTGAATCAACTTCTTGCATGTGAGAGAGTCCTATATATCATTTTGCAACACAACCAGCCCATTTATAAATGGGTCCATTTCTGAAAATAGACCTTAACATAAACACAAATCCTTCCCAGAAATCAGAACTTAAATAAGAAAAACAAGCCTGCTTGGTAGAATTTCTTCAGCTACGCAGCTATTCCTTCTCCCTCTCTGCTCATTTGAGGAAATGAGTTGAGTATAAGGAAACCACAGTAGCCTAGTGTTCATTTACCTTTACGGAGGAAAATGAAGAAAACTGAAGATGGTCACTTTTTGTCATTTATTTACATAAAAAGTGTAAGTTGGAGAGGGGAACAGGGAGCTATGCTTGTGATGTCTATGACTGTTTGTATATCCATGGTAAACTTTTGATTTGTGCTTTCTCTATACTTGTAAAGCTCCCCTCAAAAGTAGTCTTACTGGATATAGCTTTTTACCCCTGACTAAACAGAAAGCTTTCTTCCTCATCAAAATGGGAAGCTTTTGATCTCTTTAATCTCCTGCTTGTTCGTAGTCTATGCATACACAAGTAAGTGATGTTTTCTTCAGTGTCTATTGAATCTCTTAAAACTCAAGGAAATGTGCTTTTTATTTCATTCTTCATCCCTAGGGACCAATGACAGTGACTGAATTCTGAAGAGATGAAGGTGATGTAGGCAATTCATACCCATTTTTATTACTGCTTAAGTTTTGAATTAAAGATTTGGTGTTTCAGAAAAAAAAACTTGATATATTTGCATCTACCTGAATTTTTATGGTGTCACTTAACTGTTTTATACTCGGCAATTCTACTCACCTCTGCAAGCCCAGCCTGGCATTGACAACGTGTTTCAGAGGAACATTTTTCAGCCCTGATCTTTGGAAATATTTTACCATGATTATTGGTAGTCAGTTGGTTTTGCAGAGAAATGTTATGATAGCAATCTTTTTAAAGTTATGCGTCGAATTTAATTAAATATTAATGGTGAATATTAATCCAGTTTGTATGGTAGAAAAATTAGAGAATACATTATCCTACCCCTCAAATAACTGCTCTTAACATATGAGCATAATTTATTCTGATCTTATTTGGTTATGTTTTCTAAATGCTTGAGATTATTTTTTATTTATACAGTTTTATATCCTATTTCTGTTTTGCTTAAGAATCATATTAATCACCCTGATAAACATTGTAATACTTCCTTCTATGGATATACCTTATGTTAATGACCCAAGATGAACATTTGGGTGAAATTCTTACTTATATTAGTACTGCCATAAATATCATTATTTATAATTCTCTATCAGCATTTCTAAACATATTCCTAAAACTGCATCCTAGAAACATTACTTCAGGATTAAGGACCTTGGATTTTACCCTACATTTTATAATCTGAATGACGTCTAAGTTTTTATTTTAAAAAATATATGGCATTTCCCAATTGTGAAGGAGAATACATAGACCTAGCAGTTTGATCATGAAAAATTTAGACCCTATTGTGAAATAGTATCAAGTTCTCTCTGGGGAGTCTCAGGTCTCTGTGTGCACGTTTCTCTCTTGCCTACATGTGTCTCTTCAGTTCTCTTTGTCACACAACTGCCACGCAATTGTTCAAAATTTTCTAAAACCACAAGTTAAGAAAAAAATATAATTTTTGTTAAAACATTTTTGGGTGATATGGAAGAAACTTAAAGTGGTGATTTCTGAAGAGATGAGCAAAGGAGGATTAAAGAGTAAGAATTTTACTTTTGCTATCTTTCTGTACTATTTGAACTTTCTAACTACATGTATGTATTATATTTTTAAAGTATCAATAAGGGTAATCTTCATGGTGTAACTACAAGTTTCTTTTTGTTTCTTTCTTTATGCTTTTTCATATTAAAGTAACAATAGCTTTTTGGAGGAACAAACATAAGAGTCTATTTTCTGGTTCATCATGAAAATTGTTAGTAAAAATAAATCAACAAAAACTTAAAAGGTTGACAATTAAAGTTATAAAAGGTAAAATATATTTTAGGGTAAAAATCAATAGAAATATTGAATCTTCTTAATTAAATGAGATGTGCAAAATTTGACAGGGGAAATTTTCACTTAGTTGAAGAATAACCAAGAAATCAAACTCTAAGTATATAACTGTTAAATTTTTCATTATTTATATCTGATGCAGCTGAACATTTTAATGTTTATTAGCTCTTACCTTTCTTTATTGAAAACTGTTCATGCCTTCTGTTATTTAAATATAAGGCTCTTGATCTATTTTCTTATTAATTGACCTTATTTTCATATTAAAAATATATTAACCATTCATTTGAAATAGTAATTAAAATTTGGGGGGTCAGCTTATTTACAAAGTATTAAAATGACTGTTTTATTTATTGCATCATTGCCCTAGCTATTTCTACTAAAACTTCCAAGACTTTCTATTCAATTCATTTATTTATTCACAAATCAGAATATTTAATTAGCATATACTTCATCCTGTGCAGAGGTACCTCTAAGCAGTGGGCATCACAACTCTCTCCAAGTTTTGCCACAGTCCATTTCCCAGACATGAAAGAATATCACCTGTATTAATTTGCTAAGGATGTCATAACGTGGTACCACAGACTGGGTGGTTTAAGTAACAGCAATTGATTGTCTTACATTTCTGGAGGTAGAAATGTGAAATCAAGAGGCTGGCAGGGCTTGTTTCTGCTGAGGGCTGTGAGGGAAAATATGTTCCAGGCCTCTCACTTAGCTTGTGGTGGCTTGCTGCTGATCCTTGACTTGTAGAAGCATCACCCAATCTCTGCATTCATCTTCAAATGGTGTTCTCCTTCTGTGCATGTCTGTCTCTGCATCTCTGTGTCCAAATTTTCCTTTTTATAAGGATGCCAGTCATATTGAATTAGGATCTAATGACCTAATAGAACCTAGTGACCTATTTCCAAATAAGATTACATTCGGAAGTACTAAGGGTGGGGACTTCAACATTTATTCTGGGAGGGACACAATTCAGCCCAGAAGAACAAGTTAACCTCAGCTTGATTGAATTGGCCATTGTTCTTTGCAAAAACAGAATCTCCTCTAGCTATTTTAAACAGAAAGAAATTTATTTAAAGATATTAGGTAAGTCTCAAAATCTCTGCGTGAGCAAAGAACCAGGCTTGGATGCTATACAACCAAAAATAATGTAGTAGAAAAATGTGTAGTAGCAGGGCCATATGACCTATGCAGTCACACAATGTCCCAGTGCTCAAAAGGGCCCCTGAGTTTCGGTTAATGCCCTGCTCTCGCCATCTTAAAATTTTAATGATTTTATTATTGAACTTGCATTTGTGACTAAAGCTCAGATAGATTGTGCATGTGCAGAGGAGACATGTAAGACATGCCTGCATTCCATTCTTAGGCACCTCTTTGCATATAACCTTCCTGATGCCTTATGAGCACAGAATTCCCATGGACCCATGGTGTCTGTAGTTCAGGGAGACTCAAACTGAGTACAAGGTAAGTGTTATTAAACCTATACTGAGTAAACACTGATAATGCAGGCCACAGAATCTAACTTGCTTCCAACACAGAATGAGGGCACGAGTGACCAAGGAACCCTGTCATATCCTCTCTTACATGTGTTACTTCCTTGTAAAAGTTAATAGTTTATACCGAAAACTGATGACATAGAGGGAAAGGGAAAGATATGAAAATGGAAAACTTTTTTCCCTTTCAGTTCTTCCCCACTCATCAGTGGCTGAAGATGGAATGTGTTGGTGGAAAGTGCGCACTTAAGCAGCGAATCAAAAATACTGAGTCAGTTTGTGTAGCATTTCTACTACTCTGGTAGGAACAAAATAGACACGCATGTACAAGCAGTGAAACACAGTAAGTCTCACTGGGCTAAAACACAGGTGTTGGTGTGGCTGGGTTTCATGCTGGAAGCTGGCATGGAATCATTCTCTTGCCTTTTCCAGCTTCTAGAGGCTGCCTGCCTTTCTTAGCTCATGGCATCTTCCTCCATCTCCAGAGCCAGCAATGGTGGGATAAGTCCTTCTCACATTTTGAATCACATCACCTCCCTCTTCTGTCTCAACTCTCTAACCCTGCTAAGAAAGCCTCTCCAGTTTTAAGGATATTGTGATCAGCTTGAGCCAACTGAGATAATCCAGGATAATCATAGCCTCCATAGTATCCAAAGATCTGAACTTTCCAGGCACATCCACCTCCAGATCTCACAGAAGGGCAGCCACTTGGCTATATTTAGAGAACATGTGGAATTCTTGAAGCAAGCAGGTTAAGGAAATGTGGTCTTTGATTTTCCTGGCTGGGACATATAGGAAGGCAAAGCAGATGCCAAGTGAGACAATATGTAAAAATATCTGAAGCAGCATGGTAGTTGGTGCAGGGAGATGGCAGAGAGAAAACAAGATTTATATGTGATGGTGGTTCCAAAGCAACATCACATAATGCAGTAGGAAGACAGGTTGAAAGGGCATAGTCTGCCATGCCTACACTATTGCCATAAGTCTGCACATCAATTTTAACTGTACTGGATTTGTTCTCTCGCCATACCCTAAATGGTGTAATTAACCTTCTTGTCTTATATTCTCTACTATTGTCAGATGTATTTTTTTGCTTTATTAAATACCCACAATAATCATTTTAAAGAGAGACTAAGACACTGTAGAAAACATGCAATTCACACACAGCTTTTGACTTAAGTCAAAATGGAATTTGATAATCTGGTTATTAGTTATGATAGTATTAAATTGGGCTATTGTTTTCAATTTGGTTTAAAATGCTAAGAGGCATAAAACAACAATAACAACAAGCTGATTGTAGTAACACCTAACAAGAAGGCCATGTGATTTAGGCTAAAAGCCTAAAACTTAATTAACCCTACTGCACTGTAGTAAAGGCCATATACCATGCGGTCAAGGAATCAGAGAGAAGGGGGTAAATTTACACCTGCACTGATAGCAATAACATTTTTATACTGCTGGTTTCTGAGTAAGCAAAACACTAGCATCAGAGAGTATATTTATTTTTAATTTGCACATATTTTTAAAGAAATAATATTTTCTGCTAGAAAAAAGCATGCAACAATTTAAAAAGAAAAACACTCTAAATGATTTCATAAAAAACTCTAATTTTTACACAACTTAAATGGACTACACACACTAAAAATGTTATAATAAGAAGCTTTTTATCAGGGAAGCTGGTGAAGGGAGAAATTTGGACAGCAAGGTAAATTTGATTAGCAGACATGGTGAATAAAATATCAGGATTAAAAAAGAAAAGAATGAAAGATGGCTTCCTAATATCCCCAGGCCACAGAGAATTCATGGAAGTGAATTTTGTTTTTATGTAAAGATGAATTCTGTCTTGGACTCCAACAAGTCAGCATAAATCTTTGCATTAATCTGAGGAGAAAACAAAGGTGTTGGCTCACCCTCATTGGGATGGAAGAAACCTTGCTCTTGGGTTCTCAGTTTCTGCCTGCCTGGTGGAGCCTCCCTAGATGAAGGTGGTATGTGAAGCTGGAGGAACGGGGACACGGACATCAGTCTAGGCTATTTCCAGCAGCATAAGGGTTTCCCAGCTGGGATTTGATCAGATGATAATTTTCAGCTTACAAAAGAAATGCTTGATTGGCAGTCATACCATTAGGACCAAAGTTGTTGTAGTAACAAGGCAACTCCATGAGAATCTGGAACAAGGGTCTAGAAATGATAGAAAAAATGGGGTGTATGGAGGTCAGTCATTTTCTCTTTGTGGATGTGGCATAGAGTTTTGATAGAGCACGCACATGAGTGATAACCAGAAACAACTACTGTCTGATGAGGCACTCCCAACCAGAATGAATGCCTGTACAATCACAGTGTCGCCAAGGGGCCCTCGGATCCCCTTTACTTGGGGTACTTTCTAATTTATCCCCTTTTTCAAACTTGACTTTCTTTAGCCCTCTTCTTTCAAAACCTGCTCTTTGCTGTCATTCTCAAGAAATGTGACAGCAATCCATGTAAAAGATTAGTCTCTAGAAAGTTCTAAGAGATGCTTCTGTAGCAGAATTTTAGGGCACTGGGGCAGACCAATAACATATCATTTTCAACAGGTGGTCTTTTAAAATTATACTGTCTAGTAATAATAATCATCATTTTGTCTTCTGCTTTGCTGCTTATGATGCAATTATAAACACACCGTTTTGTTTGACTGTATGTTAACCCAGCAGGTACTTATCAAGCAACTAAGGAAGATGGGAGGAAAGAGACGTACTATTCTCTCCTTTGAGGATCTGAATGTCCTGCAGGGGAAGCAAACATATGGCTATGACTGAAAATATGCAAGTGTTGCTGAGGAAGCAATTACTTCAGACTGGGACAAGAATGGGGAAAATGATAGAAAACCTGAGGGAAAGAAAGCATAGTGTCAACTGTGTTAATAGCTTAAGGAACTGCAATAGCCAAGGAGTGGCCATGTCAGTCACATTGTATATCTGTGGAAAGGCAAGCAGCCCTTTGCACCTGCATCGGAAATAGTGCCTGCATCAAAGATGACATGATAAAGGTGGTCTGGAGCCAATTTATGAAGACTTTAATATTATAAAAAGTAATGTGATTTGACCCACATAACAAATATCTTCTCTAACTGGGAGAGACCCTAGCACCCCCTTTTATAGACAGGTAACCTACAGGCCAATCACACAACTACTGAATGGCAGATGTGGTCCTCAAATTCAGGTCCCCTACCTCTAACACACTCCCCTCTTTACAGGGACTAGCCATGCATGTGACCTCCTGTGCTGCTTACTCCCAGGACTGGTAAACTCATTGTTATATATGTATGCTGTGGGGTGAACTGAATCTCCCAAAAAGAATCTCCCATGTTGAAGTCCTAGCCCCTGGTACCTGTGAATGTGACCGTATTTGGTAATACTGGTTTTGCTGATATAATTAAGATGAAGTCATCCTGGAATAGGAAAGGCCATTAGTCCTATATGAATTGGTGTCCTTATAAGAAGAAAAGAGACACACAGACAAACACAGAGAGAGCACCATGTGAAGGCAGAGGGTAGACTGATGTGGCTGCAAGACAAAGAACACGAAGGACTCCCAGCACCCACCAGAAGCTAAGGCATGGCCCTGGTGATACCTTGCTTCAGATGTTTTAATTCTAGAGCTGCGAGAAAATATATCTCTGCTATTTTTAAGCCATCCAGTTTGTGATAGTTTCTTACAGCACCCTACGAAACAAATGCCATGACCAAAGTGATTCTGGAGCACACATACAGTTCTCTTCTGAGTGTCCGGTTTTGTTCAATAATAGAATACATAGAGACTCTGTCAGGATGGACAGGCTTTCCTGCCTTCAGGCAATTCCACTCTGAATGTTACCTCGCTTTCCAAAAGGGCCAGAGCTTAACACTCTCCTTTCACCTACTCCAGAGGCCGTGGTCCCTGTTGGAAGAACACAAAGTTGTCTTGCCCAGAGAGGAAAACATTTGCTCTCCTTCCCCAGATGTTCCCATCCAAAATGGGATAAAGGTAAGCTAAACATTCTCTAAAATGGTAAAATTGGGCCAATCCCAGGCTCATATAATTTGTAAGAGCATTTGAAACCAGAAAGAGAAATGTTTGACTTAAACATTTAAAAAGAGACTAAAAGACGTTCACCCTTTTTTGCCCTCTCCCTTTCTCCAATGAAACAGAGACTCAGTGATTAAAACTGCCTGGTGTTTACACACAAACTTTATCCCAGAAACACACTGTGGACTTAGTAAAACTATAAAGATGCCAAGACAGAAAATGTAGAAGGCAGAAAGTCAAAAGAAAAGGGCTGACTTTTCTAAAAAATACAAAAACCTAGACCAAAAAGCAGAAATTGTTCTGGAATTCAAAACAGCTTGGGAGAAAGTTTCCCTGCCAACAATGGAAAACTCAGCGAAGACACAGAACAGAGAAAAACTCTAACCAGATGAAAAAAGGAAGGAAAAACAGGAGGGAGAAAGGTATATAAATTAAGTATGTTCTGTGCCCAGCAACATCCAAGCTAATCTAAGTGTGGTATCTTATTTCACTCTCAGGAGAAACCCATGAGATAAATATTATAAACTTCATTTGACAGATGAGAAAACAGAGACACAAAGAGTTGGACTTCTTTGTCTAAGTCACAGAGCTAATAAGCAGAAGAGCTGTATTTCAAACTCCTGAATAAAAATCTAGCATTTTAGTTGTTTTTTTTTTTAATTTCCCAGATGAGGAAAGAAGAGTGGAATTTTGGCATCCTCACTGAAACATCAGTACAGGAGATAAAAATGTAAAATAATTAAACTGAAGACTATATGCATTGGTATTTTTTAAATGTGGATAATAAAAAAATGAGAGCTTCTCAATAAAAAACTAGAAAATTTGGTTTTGTTCAAATATCTTTGTTTTAAGGCAAGTGTGAATAAACCAAGCAATAACGCAAGAGGGAAAAATCTGCTGAGGAAAATAACAACTTTTTATCTGCCTTTGAATCTGAAAATATTTGGCATAAACCTTGAGAATAGTTCAAAGATTTTTTCTACCAGCTGTAAGTTAAATATTAGAAGTGAATGTTCTCATTGTGAATACAACATAAACGCAAGAACATAAAACTGTCAGTTTCAAAGAAGATTATATTTCTTGTGCAGCTGGTATCTTACAAAGGAAGCATGAGCCCCATTTTTTTCTTCATTCTCATATGTGACCCTCGTGTTGGGGTGCCCGTGGCCTAAAGAGAGATGATACACTCTGGAAGGTTTTAAGCAGTTTGCTTAACTCAAAGCATGGGGAGAGGGCAGGACATGAGCTGGCAGATCGTAAATATCAATATCAGAATCCTAGCTCTACCACTCTCTAGGGTAAGGTAGTCAACCTCTTTCTCTAAGTATGCTTATCCACTAAATAAAGTTATTGAAGGGCTGTTATAAAGGCTGAACTAGATGCTTTGTGTAAAATACTTATTGTCCTGGATTGAATGACGGTCCCCCAAAAGATATGTTCACTTCTGACCTCACAGAACCTGTGACTGGAACTTATTTGACAAAGGACCTTTACAGATGCAATTGTGTTAACGATCTTCAGAAAATATTATCCTAGATAATCTACATAGGCAGACCCTAAATCCAATTACAAGTGTCCTTTTGAAAGGTCAGCAAAGAAGAAACTGACACAAGGGGAAGGTGGCTTAGTAAAGATGGAGGCAGAGATTGGAGTGAGGCAGTCACAAGTCAAGGAGCCCCTTGGCCACGAGAGCTGGATGAGGCAAGGAACAGAGTGTTCCCTGGAGCCTTCAGAGAGGCACAGCTTCAGACTTCTAGCTTCTGGAACTATAAGATAATAAATTTCTTTTGTTTTATGTCACCCAGTTTACATTAGTTTGCATGGCATCCCTAAGAAACTGATATACCTGGTCATCCTCAGAAAAGGTTTATTATCTTCACCCCTTCTTCTCCTCACTCAGCTTGAGTGAAGCTCCCACTGGTGAGACTGGGGCTGGGCTCCCCTCCAGTGAAAGAGGAGAAATGAACAATGTCCCCATTGTACTTTGGCATCACCACATTGAAAAGCTCCCTTGTGCCTTCACGTGTATTTCCCACAGTGATGTGTGGCCCTGTGATGGAGGAGAGGCAGGCTGTGATGCACGTATGAGATCCTCTGTGGAAATAGCCAACATGGAGACAGTCATCTATGCCAACCAGTATCTACCTGCTCTCCATGCATCAATACATTTAATCATTGTAACAAGTTTATAAGATATGTCCAGCCCCATTTTACAGAGGAGAAAAACTGATGCACAAAGAAGTTAAATAACTTGCTTATGGTCACAAAGCCAGTAATGCCAAAGCTAAGGGATTCACAACTAGTCATTCTGATTCTAGAATTCATACTTTTAACCACTATATTAGTTTCCTGTAGCTGCTATAACAAATTAGGTGGATTACACTGCAGAAATTTGTTTCACCATCTGGAGGCTAAAACAAAAGTCTGAAGTAAAGGTTTCAGCAGGTTTGGTTCCATTTGAGGGTCATTCACTCCCTGTCTCTTCACATTGTCTTCCCTCTGTGAATGTCTTTGTGTCCAGATTTTCCCTTTCAATACAGACACCACTCATGTTGGATTAGAGCTCACCCTAATGAATAAATTGGAGCTCACCCCATTTACCTCTGTAAAGACCTTGTCTCTAAATAAGATCACACTTTGAGGTATCAGAAGTTAGAACTTCATCATATGAGTATGGGGGAACACAATGCAATTCATAACACCTACTACACCAAACTTGCTCTAGTGAATGTAAAATGAATGAAGGAATGAATGAGAAGGTGAATTGACTGTCTTTCCTGCCAGAAGCCACCAGCTGTGACACACACCTCCATTGCTAGTTCTCCTCTTATTTCATTGCAGCCTAAGCTATTGCATAACCGTCAGATCAAGCAATAGCATTTGGTGGATGCAAGTACAGGCTTTTGGAATCAAATCCTTGCTCTGACATTTCTTAACTGTGTGACTTTGGGGAAATTTTCTGCGTCTGACTTGAGCCTCTGTTTTCTCTTTGTATGAGAAAAAATAAATAGTTCCTACCTCATAGGGCAATGGGAGAATGAAATGAGAGAGCCCAAGTAAAGCAAAGTGTCCTAAGGGCTCCATGAGTGCTGGCCCAGTCCTTATCCACTGCTGCCTCCCTCTTTCTCCCATGGCACACTCTGCTCTTCTGCTGACCTCTTCCCTAGGCAGTGCTAGAGCCTGCCACTGGACAGGGGCCCTCCCTGGTGTCCGAAGTCTTGATTTCCTACAGCATTTCCTTTGCATCCTATCCCTCCCTTTTTACCATCAATGGGATTAGGAATTTCCCAGAGACTGGTTTTGATGGAGCAGGGTGACAGCAAGTCTGAGCATGGCCAGGGCTGAGCAACCAAGTGCTGGCTGTCAGGTTGCAAGTTATTCAAATTACAGGGCCCAGAAAGGCAGAGAAAACTCACACTGTACTCAAGCTAATGCCTGTATCCAAAGGGATAAAATTCAGCAGAACTTCCTGGGCTCCTCACCTCACCCTCAAAAGCCCTGTGAGATTGACCAACTAATGTCATTTTTAACCTACAGAGAGAGAGAAAGTATATTTAGTCAATGACAGTACAGATGCCAGAGAAATGGAGCACCATTTAGTTCAGTTCAATTGGTTCAATAAACATTTACTGAAAATCAAGTAATCATTAGACCCAGTGCCAAGAAACAAGGGCAAAGAAGTAGAAACAAAGATGTGACTTTCCCTGCTCTCCAAACATGCACAGGAGGAGGGGCACATGGATGGACATTTCAGGAGGGAAGTGTGTACATGGTTCAATGAAGGATTGCAAAGGGAATGACCAACTCAATCAAAAGCTTCGGGAGAAACTGCTCAGAATAATTGGCAAGGTGATAAAGTACAAGAAGTAAAAGAATTTCCAAGTAGAAAGTGAAAGACAGAAGTGGAGACAATGGTGTGGCCAGTGTCTATAGGTAGAGGAAGGAGTCGAGGAAGCTTGAAGACATGTATGTGGGGAAACAATTCCTTTCTACTCACTGGAGGACAAATGGGCATCAGGGGAGTATGGCTGTAAATGGGGGCAGGGATCAGAAGACAAGGGCTTGGAACTGTTTCACATGGATGCTCAATGTGGATGTTATCTTGTGAGTTACAGGAGACTATTGAAGTGTTTTAAACAGAGAAGAGACAAAATCAGCTTTGGATTTGAAGAACAACTCACAGCAAAGAGTGAACTAGAGCAGCAGTTCTCAATCTTTAACCAGAATTACCTAGAGGACCTATTCCAACACGGATTGTTAAATTCACCTCTAACATTTTGATTCAGTAGGCCTGGGGTAGGGCCCAAGAATTTGCATTTCTAACTAGTTTCCAGCTGTCGCTGCCTGTCTAACAATCTTGTTTTGAAAGCCACTGCATAAAATGGTAGCTTTCAAAATTCTGAAGGTAGGGGGGCCAGGTAAGACTCCTGCTAGAAGAGGCTGAGAGACAGGGCACTGAGTGTGTCTGTGGGATGTGGAGGCAAAGCTGGGTCTGAGCAACCTTGAAAAGTAGAGTCAGGTGACCAGTGGAGTGTGATGAGACAGGAAAGGAGTGTGAGGTGCCTCCCAGGTTTCTGGCTTTGAGATTGGGTACACTGGGGCAAACACATGGGCCAGCTGATGGTGGGTGGTGGGGAAGAAGGTTCTGAAAAGTCAAAAGGGTAAAACCACAACAGGTTTCAAATATCTTGATTTAGTGATGTCTTTCATAAGAATGATGAAGCTCCCTAATTTGAAGCTCAAGGAAGGGCTCTATACTGGAAAGTAACTTGGTTTTATAGTCATCTTAGTGACTCATTTTTGTATCATTTCTTTGAGTAGTCAGGCAACTGATTGGAAAATTTCAATCTATGTTATTGTGTTAGAATCATATGATAAATTATCGATACCTCTTAGTGTGTGTTTTAAATACCAACTTTTCATAAAGATTCCACGAACATGCAAAATAAGATACTCTAAATTTTGTTTTAATTTGATAATTACCTTCTTAAAATACTATTTGTCAATGAGTTGTAAATACCTACAATGTGGTCTGTTCTATGCCTCTAGGTTTTATCTTAAAGCATAAAATAGGTCATCTACTTTAAGCACCACAGTGGGAAATGTATAATTTGTGTTTTATTATTTTATTAATAATTTTTCTCCACAAGCTAATTTAAAAAAGATTTCAGTAAGCAAAGTATGATTCCTGTTATGAACTAAATGCTTATGTCCTCCCAAATTTCGTATGTAAAAACCCTAACCCCCAAGGTAATAATATGTGGAGTATGAAAGTGAGGACTTCAGGAGGCACTCAGGTTTAGATGAGGTCATGTATGTGGGACCCCTATGATGGGATTAGTGTCCTTATAAAAAGAGGAGAGCCACAATATATCCATCTCTCTCTCTGTGTCTCTGTCTCTCTCCCCCTTTCCTTCCACCCCTCTGTCCCTCCTCCCACCCCTTTCTCTACTTACACCATGGGAAGGTTATCAGAAGATATAGCCAAGAAGAAGACTTTCACCAGACCCCATCCATGTTGGCACCCTGATCTCAAACCTCCAGCCTCTAGAACTGTGAGAAATACATTTCTGTTGCTTAAGTCATACAGTCTATGGCTTCCCACTATAACAACCAAAGAGACCAAGACAGTTCCTCCTGAGTGGTCTCAAAATTTGTCTCATCTTCAATCATGGTCTGAGACTGTTATTGCCTAGTCCTTGCTTGCTCCCCTCTTTTCTGTCACAGGTAACTGATCTGCATTGCTATCTAGAGGTTGCCCTGTGCAATACTGCATAATAAACCTAACCATACTTTTCATACCACCCCTTAAAATGCATGGCCTGTGGGCCAAATCCCGCCCTCCACCTTGTTTTATCCACCCCGGCACCTTGTTTCTACCCAGCGGCAGCACCAAGCTCCTCACCCCTAGTTAAGGAGAAGTTATATTTATACAGCCCTAAAATTACATTTGGCCCTTTGAAGGCAAACATGAGGCTGATGTAGCCCCCAGTGAAAATGAGTTTGACACCCCTGCCTTAAAACCTTTCAGCAGGTTTTGATTAGGATGGTGGTCAAAATTCTTAATGAGTGCAAAAAAGCATGGCAGTATCTGGCATTCCTTCCCCTCCAGCCTCTTCACCAATCACATTGCCCTCCTTCTCCCTCTCTCCCCATCTCTGTCTCAGCTCCAACAACACCAGCTTCTCATAATGTTACAAGGAGGGAACCCCCACAAAAACGAAACTATCTTCTACAGTGCGGACTCCTTGTAGTACAGGCTTCCCCCACCGGGTGAGTGTTCTAGGAACCCATCTGTATCAGTGTACCAGGTGATGTTGTAAGAGGCTGCATTTGGCTTCAGTGAACGTTTTTTTGAAGACACTTTCAATGCATTTGCCCATTTCATGATGCGTGAATTTACAAACACACCTGCCCACATCCATTGTGCTCAGGGTTCAGAAGTTTTTGACTGAAAAATGTCATGACCCCCATGCCCCACCCACCTATTCACCCAATCTTCACTTGAATGACTTTTATTTGTTTTCCTGGATGAAAAAAGTTCTCAAAGGGAAACATTTTGCTGATGTGGCAAAAGAGGTGAAACAAAATGGCAGAAGCACTAAAAGGCATCAAAATTGACAAGTTCAAAAACTGTTTCAGACAGTAGAAAAAACATTTCAATAGGTGTATTGCTACAAATGGAGAGAACTTTGAAGGTGACAGAAGTTTAAACATGTAAGGATAAATACATAATTTTTTATAAATAAATTCTGATTTTCAGGGGTCCCCCCTCATATAAGCACCACTTAGTGTCTGCACACACAGCTCCCTCTCCTGGAACCTTCTGCTTCTTTCCTTTCTCTGTTCATTAAGTTAACCTTCACTCTTCCTTCAGAGCTTAATTTGAATCATTCTCCCTCAAGTAAGCTCACCCTGAATTCCCTAATGAAGGAATTTCTCCTGTTATTGATTCTTAAAATACCGTTTGCCTCTTCTTAGAAACACTCCAGTCACTTTTACATTAATCACTACAGTAGATTTTATTACTAGTGCCTCTTCCACTGAATTGTAGGTTCCATGAGGGCCCAAGCCCTGACTTCTTCGTACTGTTAGTGCTGCTTTTTTTTAAAACTGTATTCTCTCCAACAGGAAGTACAATATCTCACACAAAGTAGACTCTCAAAAAGCATTTGTTGAATAAATGAATAAACCTTTTTATGATAATCATGAAAAAGCTGAGGTTCTCCCATGCCAAGTTCTATGAGTCAAAGATGAGAAAATGCTGGTTTCCTTTCTTTGCTTTTTTTCAAGTCTTCTTCTCAGTTTCTCCTCCTGGAATCAGTTAATACAACTAAAGCATGTAAGAGTTGAACTGAGATTCAGCCCTAAACAAAGTGCAGTATTTGTAAACATTTAACCCAGGACACTTTGCCAAAAAGCATATGTCGGAGTGAATTATAGCCATGTGGCATGGAGCTGTGGAGAGTTTCTCTGTGGGTTTTAATTGAATTGGGGGTTGCAGGCCCTTGCTGGAAGGCCCCCATCCCAAAAAAATAAAAATTTTTTTTTAAACCTCTGGAAAACTTTCATATTAACCAACTCTAAACTTTCACCCATTTCTACTGTGAAGTTCAAAAATTGGAAGTTCCTCTTGCTTAACTCCCAAAACTCAATTCCATCCTAACTTGGGCTTTTCTTTTTAGTACTATGGCTAAATAGGTCAGCCATTGAGTTAGACTTCCAATCTCCAGTTCAGTTCAGCAGTCAGTGTTGAACCCATAAATCCTCAAGAGGTATGAGCAATACAGAAAGAATGAGCAATTTCAATAGGAATGCATTTCTTCCTTCCGTTGCAGCTAGGAATCAAAAATACCTAACATCAGCAAAGTTAGCAAGGCCCATGCAGGCTACAACCTGCACATCTTTTCAACATATGAGAAGTGTGTTTTGTGACGGAAAGGATGAAACTATGAAGAATCTTTAGGGTTCTATGCCCCTCTTAGTAAGTTCCATGCAGGCAAATATTTTCACCTGTGTTATCTATAGCTAAAACAGTTCCTGACACATAACTCAATAAATATTTCTTGAATGATAAATGAACAAATGAGTGAATGAGTTGAAAAGTAAGTTCCAGGCAATTTTCTAAGTACTTCACATGTAACAATTCATTCCACCCTGACAACCACCTTATAAGGTGGCAACTATTGTTATTCCTGTCTTTAGATGAATAAACTACAGCAAGATTACATGCACTACCACCAAGCTTGACAGTCACCTTTCATAGGCTTAATTCCCACACTATCCAGACCAGGAAACCAATGCACTCCCTGGGCAAATAGCCCCTGGTTTACAACCATGTCTCTGAATACCCACACTCTCAGTGAAAATGTGGCTTCAAGTCTGTATTTCCATGCCAGAATTGCCAATCAGCCCTACACATCTTCCCAGATTTCTAGGCTCAGGCCTTGTACATCCCACTATTGTCCCCAAAATGAGAGTTTTTCTACTAATGTACTCTGCACCAAGTTGAGTTACCTGTCAGGAAGAATATTTGTTAAGTAGATCAAATAATTTCATACAAGCAACAAGTCCTTGAGACTGAAGGAGAAGATGTGCTTTGCTGATATATATTTTGCATATATAGCTGGCTTCACTACCTTATGACTATGAAATGAAAGCACACTTATTTTTAATACCTCACTATTAATGGCAAAGTCCCCAGGGTCTAAATGCCCACCTGGGTATGTTTCCTTCATCCAATTTTTTCCTGCAGCCATGCTGTTGCTTCTATTCTTCTGGACAGGACTCCCAAAGACAAATGCTTCCTGATACCCTGTAGCACCTTGAATAAGGAATTCTGCTCTCTTAATTTCCCTGCTCTCATTGTCTCCCTCAAATGCCAGCAACTGTGACCTTTCACAAGAACGCATGGAATGTTTATGGTTATCAGAAAGACAGCGTCTTATTATACAGTCACTCCTAGAAGTGACACTATCAGATCCACAGGGCCCAACCACACCCCAGCAACTGTGCTCAGCCTCCCCAGCCCTGGGCTCCCCCCTTGGGGAAGCCCTATCTATCACCATCAGTGGGACTCTTGGTGACTCCACATCTCTAAATCCAGAAAGAACTTTCTCCTGGTCCCAGAGACAGTTCCCTCTCCCTAGTCCCAGGCTCACCTCAATGAAAGTAGCCACAACCACTTCCTTCAGGGTGGACCCCACTTCCCACCTTGTAGCTTCTAACTCAGAAGGCATGAACTAAACATGACAGTAATTCACAAAGCAATAGTCAAAGTCTGGTTTATTCCGGTTTAAATAATATCATGTGTGGGAATCCAGGAACCTAATTCCAAAAAAACTCTGCTCCAAGCCCAGTTTCATTGCCTTCCATCTCACACAAAGAAAGAGGACATCAGGCCTGCTTGTCCCTCATGTCATCGTCCAGTTTTCCAACTTGCCATCTAAGGGTTTAGGTAAGAATTCACACACACACACCCTCTAAGAACAAGCAATAATTTTCAGACACTGAGCACTTTAAATCATGATTCAAGAAAGAAAAAGAACATTGTATATGATTTTGCAGGAACACAAATTTGGTAAAGCCTATAATTTACATTACTCGACAAAACACTGATCAGCTCAACATTATGCCCTGGCATTCAGGGCTTTGCCAGACAGCTCCCATTTGCCCTTCCAAACCCACTCCCCCTCCTCACTCACTAGGATCTCTGCTAATGGAAACTGACATGTTTGGAATACAATGGACCCCTTGCCCTCTGAATTCCAGTTAGGCTTAGCCAATGAGGAATCTTGATGGGAGGTTGAAAAGAGACTTAGATACTTTATTCCTCCAGCTCCCTCCCTCTAGGGTCTGCTGGAGCTGTGTCCTTCCATCCTACGAAGATGGCCCTCTCATTACATGATTCTCCCAGGTCCCAGGAACTACCTCCTCCCCTTGTCCCTCTGGGTCCAGAGGTGGGAACGACTCTGTTTTAGTAGCACTGGTTATTGCACTATTATTTGGGGCTTCAGAACAGCTTACCCACACTTTTGTAAATCACCTTCTTAAATCATCCTAACTTGATGCTGATTGATACAAGGACCTTTCCAGGAAAAGAACTGCATGACTGACAGAGCTGGACAACATGGGCCCATTTTTGAACACAGGAGTGTCTTCTGGAAGTTTCTGAAACTAAAGAACATTTTAAGTGACTATGTGGTATAGCGTTCCTGCATCCAGTTCTTCTATCTCCATCCAACGCTCTCTTCCTTCCTCATGCTGTAGCCAGGCTTTTGTTTCCAAACACAATAAAAGAAAGTCTGAAAGTGAACAGTACAAGTCTTGGCATCTATAGGCAAAATATATTATTATACTTCTTTTTGTATTACCTGGGAAAGAAACAATGTAAGAAGAAGAGGAATTTTAATATGAGCTGAACACCTCCATCCTGGCCTTTCTAAGCTAATGTTTAGAACTTTTTGCTTTAAAGTCCATTTTAAAAGAACATTGACAAATAGGTATATTTTTTCTTTAATAACTACTTTTTTGCATAATTACTAAGCATTTAACCCTAGACTGAGATTCTATTGCATTTTTAAATTTTAACATTTCTCAAGTAATTTGAAAATGTCCATTTAGAGCAATGTTAAATGTTATTCCATGAAAAGCCTACCACTTCCTTAACAGACATTGGCTGATATTTAGTCTCTGAATGAAAGAATTAGAATAGAACACCCTTTGTAGACACCCATAAAGTTTCAATGACCAGTGGCAGGGCTTCTGGGCGTACTCCACTCTGTTCTCTGGCAAGCACCATGTTTTAAAAAAGGATAAGAATGTACTGGGAAAAAACTAGAATGACCAAGAAGATGCAGGGGACCTAAACTAGCTCCCTCAATATAGGAAATAACCTAAATATAGGAAAAACAGGTGAAAATGGAGATTAATTAGCCTTAAGGAAAACCTTAGGAGAAATTATAGGTACTTTCAGCAGTAATAATAACAACAATCTGTTATTGAGTAGCTACTATACACCAGGACCTGTGCTAAGTGTCTTGTACACATGTACTTGAACCTTTATAACCACATTGTAAGTCAGGTTTCATAATCAGCATTTAACAGGATAGGAGAACTTAGGTCAGAGAGAATAGGACTTTGTCTGCCCACAAATCTCTCTCACTCTACCCACTGCCTTCCGAGAGCTGAATGGCTGTCATAGAATGGAAAACAGGCCTGTTTCTCTCTGGATCTGAGACATATAACTGGGAACAATGGGTGGAAATTACAGGAAGACAGATTTCAGTTGATAGCAGGAAGAACTCTGTAACACGGGGGCTGTTCACAGACAGAAGGCGCTGCCTTTGGAGACTAAATTTCTCACCACTGGAAATATTTGAGCATTGTTTGGAAGGGGGATTTTGAAAAGGAGAATAGAGCAGCAAAAGTACATCTGTATTAGATGATTTTTAAGATTCTTTTCCACTCTCCTAAAATTTGTTCAGCCTGTGAAACAATCGTTTCCCAGATGTGGAGGCAGAGGGACACTTTTGCTTTCCCCTTCATGCTCTCCCCTAATAACTGAGCAAAAAGCTCTGTACTGCTCGAGTGCTCTAGAGAAGAGCTGCCCCCATGTCCACGTCCAGTGTGTTTCACGAGGGCTCTTAGCTTAGGAGTTTGAAAGAAGCCCTGAATCCTTGCCTAGTGTCTCTGCATGTGTATGATCCTAGCTTGGAAGTGTCCTGAGTCTTCACCCTTAAGAGTATACCACGTTCCAGGCTCTGTAATCCTTACAATCATAAATTTGGGAGTAGTTATTCAACATCTCACAAAACCTTAACAAAATAAAATAAAACAGAAAATATAAAATAACACAACTTTCTTTCATACAAAGCTTTAAAGAGAAAGCCAGCAAATGTGTTTTAGACATCTCACAAAGTTCACATTGTTTTCAGAAATTATTTTTAATGAAGCTGTTATTATGCTACAAGAATGCAATAAAACATCTGAAACCTGAAATTTCCTATTTTTATCACCTCCTGTAAATTTTTCAAAATAGCCAAAATGATTTGTTTCAAAATTCGTACAGGAATAATTGGATTGAGAGTTTTCATGCCAACTTTCCATTTGGAATGAAATCTAGAGATTGTTACTTCATAAACCACTGAAAATATGAGCACAAAATGAAAAGGGTAAAATATTATGGAATATAAGTGTAATCAAACAAAACAGACCCTGGAAGGAACCACTGATTTACCATCTCCCAGTGTGTGGTTCAGTACAGGGACCTCTTTTATGTAACAAAGTGTTCACAAATAATTGGTTTTACCTGAATCCCCTAATTACTTCTGGAAAGAGAAATGCAATATACACAAATTTCTGTGTGTGAACATAAATACAAAAATGCTAATCCTACCCTGGTTAGTTTTTAAGTACAATATTCCAAACTGTTCACAGAGATGATACACCAGCTCCCTTAATTTTCTCTCTGCAACACAAATCTTAGTCATTCCTTGTTACAAACGCTGGCAAAAATCTAATCCTTGGGTGCTAAGCAAATGCATTTTAGCACACAAACTGAGTATAAAAAGTTTATTTCAGATTGTGATTTTTCATAACAGTCCTGCCAAATGAGCAGAAATGAATCATGCACCCAAACGTGTAAGTATACAGGAAGATGTTACTTATCTCATGATTTCAGACTTAATTCCAATTCACACCTTTCTTAAAGCTATTCTGGAAGCTCAGTCACTTAGGGAACAGACAAACCCTCCTCAGTTGCAAATCAAGTCTCTGTTTTTGGTGGAAGCCCTTTCCAAACCATTCATCTCTGTCAATGTATACAGAGCACGCTCTTTCATGAACAGTTTCCAGAATTAAGTAGAGCAATTCTGTCTACCATCTGGCTCTGTGAGCAAAAACGTTTTTTTTTTCTCTGTGAAAATATAAAACTGACTTGCCCCGTAGTCTAGACTTACAATCTTTCCAAGGATATTATCCATCTCCTCACCCATTCTAAATGAATGGAATTTTAGATGGACCAGTAATCAGAGGTGGTAGGACTGGAATTTTATTTCATATGTTTACTTATGTTGTTTTTAAGGAACACAGAAAGTAGAATCACTTTTTTAAGAGTACCACCATCCCTGGGAACCAGCCCAGTATTTACTTTTTACTATGTGACAATTGAGCACATTTTCAGAAATACGGTAGGGAACACTGCATAACAGAAGCAACATGGGTCTTATTTAGCTGTTGCAGATGTCGGTGGTTAAAACTACCCAGCTTTCACTGGTTGATCTGGAATTAGATCTCCTATCCTTGTAATAATTCTAACCACATACGTTTATCCTAACATACGAGATAAAATCACAATTGAAAAAAAAAAGCATGAACAATCACTACAATAAGAGAGATTTTAATTTCTTTTTAATTGTTCTTTTAACTCAATGGCTTGCCTCCATTTGCAAAATAAATGTGAGTTTCAGTCATGGAACTGTTTTTTTCTTCCCCCTTCCTTTGGCCTCACCAGAACAACATGCTGCACACTGAAAAATACAGTCCAGACCACAGAGGAAGAGTTCTCCAGCATCTGCTGCTAGAAACATTTTATTTTTTATTTTTTAAGTTTATTTTTGTAATTCTTTTTTATTGTTGTTCAAGTACAGTTGCCTCCATTTTCTCCCCAGGACTCCCCTTCCCACCCCTCCCCACCTCCCACCTTCAATCCTGCCCCCCTATGACTTTGTCCGTGTGTCCTTTATATATCTTCCTTGATGACCCTTCTCCCCCCACCATAATCCTCTCCCCACTCATCTCTAGATACTGTCAGTTTGTTCTTTATTTCAATGTCTCTGGTTATATTTTGCTTGCTTATTTGTTTTGTTGATTAGGTTCCAGTAATAGGTAAGATCATATGATATCTGTCACAGTCTGGCTTACTTCACTTAGCATAATGCTCTCCAGATCCATCCATGCTGTTGCAAAGGGTAAGAGCTCCTTCTTTCTCTCTGCTGTATAGTATTCCATTGTGTAAATATACCACCGTTTTTTCATCTACTCATTTACTGATGGGTATTTAGGTTGCTTCCAGCACTTGGCTATTGTAAATTGTGCTGCTATGAACATTGGGGTGCATAAGTTCTTTTGAATTGGTATTTCAGGTTTCTTAGGGTATAATCCCAGGAGCAGAATTGCTGAGTCATAAGGCATTTCCATTTTTAACTTTCTGAGGAAATTCCATACTGTTTTCCACAGTGGCTGCACCAGTCTGCATTCCCACCAACAGTGGACACGTTGTAAATGGATCATTTTTGAAACACTTAAACCACTGACAAGAGTTTTTTTTTTTTTAATCTTATTGTCTTTGTTTTACAAAAAGTGATTAATAAACTTGATGTCCATTGTGGGGAAAATAGTATTCTCATCTCAACCATAGAAACCCATAGTACTTGAGGCCACCCTGATTCCAACCCTTTGGTACAGAATTCTGCTTAGAATCTGGGAGGTTAAGCTGTAATTCTGCATGCTAAATTAAGCTTCAGTCCAAAACTATCTTCTTTCAGACATAATAGCACTGATAATCAATCAGACAGTTCTGTCTAAATGATATTGGTAGATCCACTGCAACAAGTCATTTGGCTTAATGTCCTACAATCAGAAAATCTCCCGCTGCCGAACCCTAGCCAAACACTGCTTCAGCTGAGTGACAGCTCCAGCATGTGCGTGCTGGCCAGATGGCCAACTGGAATCTGCCCCCTCGCTTGTTGGCTAAGTGACTCTAGGCAAGTCACTTAACTTCTCTATGCCCAGTTTACCTATGCAGGAAACATTATAACAGCGCTTACTTCATAACATTGTGAGGAGGATTTCATGAGTTAACCCTTAACAGGCAAAATAGAGGATGAAGGTCTTTCTTTCAGTCCCTGACCAGAACCACTAATATTTTAGAGAGAAAAATTTTCATAAAGACTCATGAATTATCAGTCTTAAAAATCTGTGCCTGAAGAGAGCTGGAGGTAAAGCAGTGAGCTCCCTATTCGCACTCCTTTTCCACCTTCTAGAATGTACCTCCATCCTCATCTTGTCCCACTTCTCATTGTGTTCTTTAGTTTCCCTATGATGTAAACACTGACCCAGCTCTTTACAGTATCATTTTTTTTTCACCTTTTTCCAGTGGCTGAGAGTTAGGCTTTTTGAGGTTTAATCACGGAAAGGAGAAAGAGGTGATAATTAATTGGCTCGAATGACATCTGCTTATCAATATTAACATTTGACTTTAGCCCAAGGTAATTGTATCGTTTCAGGCTGTGTGACACAGGGTAACATTTTTAGCTGCAGAAGGGTCTTCCTAGCCTTTTTCGTATTATATGGATCACCCCACCCTCCTTAAGACTATTGTCAGCTTCAGAAACACTGGCATAACCCCGTTGACACACAGTTTTTTCAGTAAAGCATGGCGATTCACTCAAATGGTTAATCTATGTGACTAATATCAATCTTATAGAACCAATATCATTAACATTGCAATTAAGATATAAACATGCAGACAAAAACATTTTTCATAAATTATACTTTACTGTAATAATAGAAAATATATAAAAGGCTTGATTGTAAAAGCTATATCTGATTTACAAAGTTATAATATTTGTATGTATACTGTAATTAAGTAATAAAAGATAAAAATCCCACAATATTTGATGGGTCTGTCTGTTGTGCTTAAAATAAAAGTTGAAACTCCCCTGAGTGATACATGTTTGTCTTCTCTCGTTTTAACATCTTTTCAGTCTGCATTACAGCAGGTAAATTGGAGCTGTTCGTAAACCACGCTCCTACGGGTAATTTGCCATACTTGCCGCTAGGGGGGAGTGAAGCTAAGATAGTGACTCAGGTCTGCAAAGGGAGAGAGAGAAGTGGAGATGAGGTCATGAAGACAAAACCCACATATAGGGGGAAAGGAGGTCGAGGAAGGAGAAGAGCTCTGGCTGGGCCCCAGGGGTATTTAAGGAATCAGTCATCAATTTCTTCAGATTAATGACTAGGTGCCCTGGTAAGTTAGCAAAGGTAGGGCCTGCCAAAGCCAGGAGCTTCACTTTTTGAGAGAAGTGAAGTTTCCTTTCCTCTTTCATCTATGCAGGAAATGAAATCATGGTTCCTGATGAGAACTGGCATTTTTGAGGAATTATCAGCCATGACTCAGAACCCACTGATAACATGCTTGGTTCTGTTTTGCTTTCATTTAGTTTTCGTACTTAACAGAGGCTCCTCCCATAACCTCAGTGAGGACAGTTTGGGAGGGGGGTATGGGCTAGAGGGGCCAATGCTAAGTGCAGGGGCTACAAATTAAGTCCCAGTGACAAGCTCAGTAGTAATGAGCATTGTTCCTCCCTGTTTTAAAAAACAATCTCTCCTCCACAAAGTCATGTTCCATTCAGCATTTCCAAAATTAATGGCAAAAGTCACCATTGAAATGGATTGTTAATTGTCTGTTTTCAGTCACTGATAAGAATAAACCTGCTGAGGCCAGCTGGTCTTTTGTCAGTGTGGCTCATAGCACTATTGTTCCAGCACTGGGGATCCTGGAGTCTAAGGAAAGGAAGAGGAGGAAGGGAAGGGGGTATGAGGAGCAAACAACCTGGCCCTCTGGGAATAGCCTACCATGTAAACGGTCAAATCCAGAAAGCCAGAGAAATCCCATCCCATTCTTGCTAGGGGTCCAGAACCTGCTTCTATGGGAGCCTTTGGGGCCAAGCTAGAGTCTGCATTGTACCCAGAAAACAATGGGAAGCCTTTGATAGCCATTCCATCACTCTATCACATTATTCTAATTCTTGGCATAGCATGTATCACTATCTAATATTATCTCTCCATTCATTCCTTTATTTAGTCATTTCTTCATTGTAACTACCAATCACTACAATGTAAGCTCCATTAGAGCAGGGACTTTTTCTGTATCATTTACAATGGTGTAACCAGAAAATAAGCTAGGCAGGACATGGTACATGTTGAGTAACTGTTATCACATGGATAAAGATTTGTATTTGAGAAAGTGTCCTCTAGCAGCTTGTGGATGATGGACTGTGGTTTGTTGGTGAAAGGAGAGAGTAAATTGTGTAGCAAGACAATAAGTAGGAAATGTGCAGTAAGGTATGCGTCCAATTTCCACTTCTAGCAAGCTTGTGGTATCAGTGCTGGGGACAGGAGAACCCAAGCATCAGTCTACAGTGTGTGGGGCAGGAAGGCAGTCAAGACACAAGGATGGAAACAGTGTTTAGAGGGTGAATCAGAAAGCCGGGCAGATGATGAAGGTGGGCAGTCAAAGGAGTACAAACTGAAGTATGAACCAATGGGTGTGAAACCATGGAAATCCAGGTGTAGGGAGTAGATGTGATATGTCCCTCTACCACCAAAGAAATGTGCATCAAAGAAAAAGCCTGACAACAGAGCCTGGGTAGAATCAATGGTTACTAAAGTGCAGGTGGGTAGAGAGGAGTTTCAAAAGGGGCAGAAGTGGCTACAGTGGTTCCCAGGATCCCCTACGTCATTCCCTAGTTGCTGGGAGTGTTGGTGGTTCCTGTCTCTCTGATGAGACCCTCCATCCCTGAGACCTGCTCTCAATGAAAGGAGCCATCCTATCCAACTTCAAGACATCTCCACAGAGGCAGCACACATCCAATGACTGGTGGATGAAGGGGGAGATAGAGGTCTGGCTCTACTCTCACGGCAGAACAACTCTGAAAGGTCATCCAAGATGAGACTCCCATTGGGATTGACTGAGGCCCTTCAAACTCAACATCAAACTTCAAATTCTTCCTCTGCTCAAAGTTACTTCTGCTATTTCTTTATAGGCATAGATATGAAGGTCACTTCTTAATAAACTTGTTTCACATATATCTTTATACTCATGTCTGTTTCCCAGAGAACCTAGGACAGATGGTGCCAAAAATGATCCAAGGACACAGATTCTACAATGGAATCACAGAGCTGGATCCTCCATGTGCCAGCTAGAAACAAAAACCCAACCCTGGTGTCAGGGGAGGCCCTGACAATTCCAGCTTGCTGGAAAAGCACAATTGTTAAAACTTCTATTGGTGATGAACTGGGATGGGTTATGCACGGAAGAGAATGACTTGATAAGTGCAATATCCAGGCTTTTGAGAGATTCAGAAAAGGTGCCACTTCTGAGAACAATGGAATCTGGTGGCTCTTGCTGAGCCACTGATCGTTAAAGAAAGACAATGCAGGGCTTAGACCTGTGACTCCTTCAATGAAGTGTGAAAGTTAGAAGGCCTCATTGGTAGCACCTAAGATTTTCATCTTATGTGGATGGAGGATAGAAAAAGCTAAGGATGATGTCCATGACTTAATTTATGTTAATAGTAGAACTTCAAAGAATTTGACTCTTCATCCCTAGCAAATCTTCTATGACAATGTCAGCATCTTCCTTGGTATGATTGTCACCCTACAACCTGAATGGTGACATCGGAGTTAATGTTGATGGTTAAAATTTTAAAACTCCACTTGGAGCCATGTGACTGTGCTGAAGGGACCTTCCCCAACCTGCTGAGGCTGTGTTTGTGCCTTGTTTGAAAATGAGGCAGAACTCTCTGTATTGTAAGACAATGCATAATTTATCCCCATCCCCACTTGTATCAGATCAAGACCAGAGTTCAGTGCAAACAGCACATGGTTGGGAAGTGCTGGGCCCACGGAGGGAAAAAAAGAACTAAACCCCAAGGTGGCTGCAAGAGCCAGCCCAGGTATATTGACCAAGACAGAGATTGTTTACAGCACTGGATGTTAAAGATGATGGATCAAAGGTGGCAAAAGGTAAAGTTGGATAAGGACGAGTGTACTTATAGAAGTGCAGTCTATTGCAATATATTATTTGAATCCTGACAAGGACTTTGAGAGAAGGTTTCATAACACTGATAGGAAGACTCTTGGAACCCCGTAGAAAATCAGGGCCCACATTAAGTAAATCGGAAATGCCAGAACTGATGTCACAGATGAAAGAAGTGATAAAACAAATCTTAATTTCTGAGCAAGTTTTCTGATGCAGACCCCACTAAATAAAGAGAGACCAGGTCCACAGGAGTCCCCATGGCAAGTGAACACAGCAATGATTCTTAGTCCTTTGTCCTAGGAATCTACAGTCATTTATTTAGGAAACCATACACTGGAAAGTGAAGTATTAAAGAATGGAAGTATCTGGGCATTTTTTTTTTTTAGAAATCAATCATATTTTTATTTTGGAATTTTATTTATTTTTTTAAATTTTATTTTAATGATTGTTCAAGTACAGTTTTCTCCCCTTTACTCCCAATCAAGCCCACCCACACCCCACCCAACTTCCTTCCCATTACTACCCTCCGCCCTAGTTTTTATCCATGTGTCTTTTAACTTTGTTCCTATCTGGGCATTTTAATCTCCTCATGCCATAAGTCCATTAGGCAAGAAAAGAACTGATCATCCTGGCTAAGGGATTGACTCTAAACCTCAGGATGAGATGCCCCTACTTTGACAAAATGGGGGCGAGAAAAATTTGTTCATAACCAAGATTGAAGGTAAGAAATAAATGCATCATCCATAGCCTAAGAAGGACATTGAGGCTAGCAGATTATTCATCCTGGAAACGAAGGTCACTTCACCAGGTAAGCTACCTGTAGCAGCAGAGGTTCCAGTAGAGAGGCACTCTGGAATCGGTAGTAGAGAAAGGAGACAAATGGGGGTGCATCTTATAGTCCAAATGTAGCTGTACATTTACACTGGTGAAATATTATGTTATTTATGTTATTAAATATTTTACCACATTTTTTACTTCAAATTTTTTTTTCTTTTTTCCTCCTCTAAAATGTAGGTGTGTCTTATTGTCCAAAAATACATAAGTAAAGGCTTTAAAAAAAAAGATGTAAAAGGAATGAATATCAATTAATACCGTTTAGGTGGCAAATATAGAAAACCAGGCACCCAAGACTTACCTTTCCTTCATCTCTTGGCAGCACTCTTCTAGGCACTGGGGATACAGCAGTACACAAAACAGGTGAAAATTCTTGCCTTTATGAAGACTAGTTTCCAGTAAGAAAGACAAAGAAAAAAAAAACAAAGTAATTATGACTAGAAAAGTGTAGCTGTGCACTGAGCCTGCTTTTCATCCCTTTCCTGAGGGTATAGGATATAGCCTTGGGAACACGTAACTGGTTCAGGGATGAAGGCAGTGCAGTGAAAATATTTTATGAAAGTACTAGGATCACAGATTACATACATAAATTCTCCCTGGATCTATTTTTATTTAATCCCTTAACCTAATCATAAAGTAGAAATATAGTTACCTCTCCCACACATCTAGCAGGACCTAAGAGCATGGAAAGAATCACCTGTAGGGGACCTAGAGTCCAGGGTGCACTCCACAAGTTTGATTTTTACAATGGGCTTCACAAGATGCAAAATGAATATAGCAGATCTACATCTTACAACCCCTGTGATTCAAGTTGGCTGGGAAAACCAAAGTCTCTTTCCCAAGATATTGAGTAAAAACTTCATTATCTGTCATTGGCTCTGACTGGGTCATGAACCCTTAACCAACCACTGTCACCAGATCAATGTAATACATTGATTGATTTAGGATTCAATCTTACACACTTTTCCTGAGCTGAGGGCGGAGTTGTGCTCAAGGACTAATCACATATTACAAATGGCAGGATTTGTTTTGACAGTAGAGTCAACAGGACTTGATGAATTTGAAAGAAATAATAGAGCAGTGATTTTCAATGGGTGGTAACACCACTCAGGAGGGAGTTTTAAAAAATTAAGGGAGTGTTTTTTATTGGAACAATCATTGAAGGGGAACTACTGGCAATTAGTCAGCAGGAGTTAGGGACATCCCAATGCCTAGCAGAGAAAGAAAAGTTGTACAGAGCAATTTGCAAAGAGCAGATAGTCCTGAGCACTACACAATTTTCATATATCTTACCTGAAATTATGCTCTACAACATGGTGCATTACAAAGAGATTTGTTTTCTATGATACTATCACCATCCTTGAGTACATCAGAACAAAGAAAATTATTTTGTCGCCACAATTACAAATAATAAAGTTGAGCTCATTTATAAGATTACAAAACTTTCTCCTTTTGCGTTAACAGTCTCAGTCTATAACTTGACATATTATCAATATATTAATTTTAATTAAGGAAGTTTCTGTTAGATCAACAAGAGGAACTAAGTGATCTTATCCAAGTGCCTTCATTTGATGCTGCGCTGAGAGGCAGGCTGAGTCAGGTGGACTTCAGCACC
The DNA here is from genome assembly GCA_004024845.1 of Tonatia bakeri. Lineage (NCBI taxonomy): Eukaryota > Metazoa > Chordata > Mammalia > Chiroptera > Phyllostomidae > Tonatia > Tonatia bakeri. The sequence goes on along the minus strand of PVIA01004390.1, from coordinate 23,578 downwards.
AGGGGAAGGCAAGAGTAGGGTTTTAAAAGAAAAAGCATGGGGTTTGTGAGGGAATAGGGAAGGGATTCGTCTTGTTCTTCCAGGAGGGTGCCTCAGGGTTCCAGGATGCTCTCAGGACAATGGGTTAGGTAAAGGGTAGGCTGTTCCCAGGTACAGGAGGGTCAGTCTGGCCACCGGCTATTGTGGCTGGCGCCAAGTGTCTATTGTGTGCATTGGGAGAGAGTTTCAATTAAGCCCAGGGCTATCAATCTAGTCGGGGGCAACTGAGTCATAGGCATCCCAGAGGGTTGGAAACTGGCCTGACTGGGTCATTATCGGTCTGGATGTTGGGGATCTGGCCTAGCCCTTTCAGTATCCTCATCCTCTTATTTTATACCCTTGGGGGAATACCACAGATTATGAAGCACGTCTGAGGTTTTCCTGATAGTTACTAGGGAAGGAAGGGCCTCCCATAGTCAAATAGGGAAAATAGAGCACCCTGATATTCAGTAGAGGAGGTAAAAAGTACAGCTATAGTAAAAAGTTAGTGCACACTTGGTGGGGAGAGAAGTTATTCAAAAGGGTATTAAAAATATGCCTTTTAAAAGGATTATAGCATTTTTCCAGGAAAACATTTAGATTCTATAAACTAACCACAGTGCTTACCCAAGAAGTAAGACATCAAGGATTTATTGTTGGTTAAGGTTTTGTTTGTTTAACATAGAATAGATGTTATAAAGATCACTGAGGTATAGAGGGGCTGAGTTTTAAAAAATTAGAGTAACTCTGGTTTTCCTAAAACTAATTTCTAATCCAACATTGATTTTCAAACAGTGTCTACTCAGATCTCTGCTTTTTTCTGTTCCTGACCTTTCCCTTCAGAATGATTTCTGATCTTATTTCTCTTAAATCCAAATGATTCCCAGAAGCACATGCAAGCATCTCAAAACTTCATTGTGGATTGTTAGTTTCCACTGTTGAGTAGCTCATTACGCTAAAATTTAGTGGCTTAAAACTACATTAATTATCTCAAAGTTTCTCTGTGTCAGGAATCCAAGTACAGCTCTGCTCAGCTGGTTTCTCTGGCTCAGGGTCGCTGAGTCTCTGATAAGGCTGCAATCAAGATATCACCTGAAGCTACAGATCCATGACAAAGCTTAAGTGTGGACTGGTCCACTTCTAAGCTCACTCCTGGGCGGGTGTTCCAGGATTCAGTTCCATACAGGCTTTTGAGGTGAGGGCCTCAGCTCTTCATTGGCAATGGGGCAGAGGTTGTTCATAGTTTGTTTTAACACAGGTGTCTCTATATAGAAGCTTGCTTCATCAGAATAAGGAAGAGCAAGAGTGAAAGCAAAAGCAGAGATGGGGGAGGAGAGGTGATGAAAGTCACAGTTTTTATCAAGTAATCTTAAAAGTGATTTCTCACTATTTTGCTGTATTCTATTCATTAGAAGAAAGCCACTGGGTCCACACACATTTAAGGAGAAAAGAAGACCCAAAGGTATAATTTAACAGGGAGCCTTTTAAAAAGCTATTTACCACATAGCCCAAGCATTTGGTTTTAAAATATATTTTACATAATATAAAATATGTTATAAATTGCATTTCTTTAACTTCTCTATTTTATTATAGCTAATGCATTTTATTAATATTTTTACTAGGTGGAAGTTATATGTCAATGAATTTCATTTTAGAAGAGAAAAGGGAGTACTGCAAAATATTTGTTACAAAGAAGAACATTGAGTCTGACAGAGTTGGGGAATACTATCCAAGATTAAGTATAGTTCTAATAGGAAAGCTGCACTGGAGATATTGACAATGGAACACAGGAAGAGAATAGAAGTCCTTGAGAAACCACAGGAGATGGGAATCAGAACACATTAGAGGGGCTGAATTTCAATAAGGACATAAAACTTTGTATTAAGAAATTCAAAGAAAATAGGATAATTATTTTCCAATATGTGTATGGCTATCTTGTAGAAGAGGATTTAGATGTATTTACTATTGCTCCAATCAGTAGAATTAGACCAGTAAATGGAAATTAGAAGTCATGATGATGCATGAACAGGAAAGAAATTTTTGCCGATCAGAACCATCCCAAGATAGACAAGGCAATGAGGAAATTAGTTTAACAAACCTTACTACCTTACTGCATGCCTGCGTAGGGTCCATGCTTATGTTGCTTCATCAAATGATGAAAAGATTAGAACAAGAGTGACTAAAATAAATGCCATTAAGATCCCTCCTAGCCACAATGTTCTCTGATATTATCAACTAACAAATGAATTCATATTTGCTGATTGTTCTATGAATATATCTGTGTTAGACCACTTTTGCATTTTTGAGGAGCTTGGTTTTTAGAAGAATGGCTGTATCTTTTTAGTTTATGTCCTATTTATGTGGAAGGAAAAGTCAGCATCTACTCAAGGTTACAGATCCTAGTGGGCAAAAGATACAAACTAGAACAAGGACAAATATAGAGGTAAATGGATGAAGTCCATCAGAGGGTTAAATAAAATAAGTCTTTCATTTAAAAATACTTATTGAACAACTGCCATGTACCAGTTTTGTGTTATTTTTTGGAAATTGTGCTACAGGCTAATTACAGTTTTAACAGCAAGATATCCTCAGCTGAGGGAAATGAGGACAGGGAAAGAGAAGGTCCTAAGCAGAACTTCACTACCTCCAAAAATGTTTGACACATGATAGTCTGGCATCCTGGTGAAGAAGGTTAATTACAATAGTTAGGAACATTTAATATTTGACACAGATATGGAAAGTTCTTCTCTGAACATCCAGTGATGAGGCACAGAGAACTGTCTTACACTGGGCTGTTATAGGCAGAGCCTGAGAGAAGATATTTGTTCAAGAGGTTTACTTAAGGAGTGATCTTAGGAGATGGGGAGCACAGGAAGCCAGGTGAAGAAGAAGGAAAAGCCCAGCAAGAATGTGGTTTTCCCGGAAACATGCTTCAGTTTGATAACACTTGGGAGCTGTACATATAGTTCATCCTACCTTGAATCTAGGGGCAGACATTTATACCCCTGTGTCATTTAGTCATTGGCCATTGTCCATGTGGATTTAGCAACGTGAATATCACTTATGACCTAAATGAAAGCAGGTCCAGTGGTGAAGTAGGAACACAAACCTACTGAGTGTATTCAAAAGAGAACGGGAAGGGAGAACTTGGGGACGGTGGGTATACACAACTCTTTTAAGAAGCACTACTGCAAATGGGAGCAAAGACATGGAGTTATGGCTTGATATGGGATCAAAAGGGTGTGTTTTAAGTAAAAAAATTATATTTCTATGTTGAGAGGTATAATCTAATAGAGTAGACAAAATAATGATGCCAAGAGCAAAACAAGAATCAGGGAGCAAAGGGAATGGAAGTCAGTGAATAAGTAGAGGGTGTGGCCTTAGTGAGGATAGTCCATCTCTAGGAACATAAGAAAAGATAAATTATAAAGGAATACTTCTATAAATAGGAGGGCAGGGATGATGGTTAGAGATGTAGAAATTCTCTTCTGATTGTGTTTAGTGTTTGCTGAAATAGAAAGCACAGTCATAAGTGGAAAGTGAGCGAGAAAAATCACTGAGGAAGACAGAAAACAGGTTGTAGGTTTGAGAAGAGATGAAAAGGGATGAAATAGTCACCTAGAAAGTGAGAAAGTAAATAGAAAAGGGAAAATTAGGGTTACTAAACAACTTTACTAACTCTGATGGTTTTTGACTTGATGCTTTGAGATTCCTTAAGCATACAGTCTCAAAATAATCCTGTCTCATTCTTTCTATAGGACATTCCTAATGTAGAAAGGACATTCTTTCCACGGTATGTCCTTTATTTCTGTTTCCTCCTCATTGTATTAATACTAACCAGAACTTTTAAAACACAAAGTTCTGTTGATTCTTGTCTCAAATATCTCGTTCTACTCCTTTCTCTCCACCTCGACTATCACCACCTTAGGACACACTAAAATCTTGACTGAATACTACAATAACTTCTTAATAGGTCTCCTGACATTTCGCCTGGCCCTCTTCCAATCCAATCTCTATTGCAAAGGCCGAGTGAGTTTTTGAATACACAAATCTGATCTTGTCACCATCACTCTAAATCCTGTAATGGTCCTCATTGCTTTTTTGCTAAAGACCCTAAGCAACCTGTTCCTTCTTATATCTCTGCCTTATATCATACCTCCCCCACCCTTTGTGAGCACCAACCACAAAAGCATTCTCTCAGCTTTTTCTCAAGTAACTGCATGCTCTTCCCTCTGAAATACTTTTACAACTTTTCCTGACTTTGCTCAGTTAAAGCCTATTTACCTTTCATTTCTTTTAAAATATCAAAGAGAAGAAAAATGGAATGCACACTGAGAAGATTAATATATGTTTCCTTAGAGTTTCAGAAGTATTGAGAAGAGAAAGAGTAAAAGAAAACAGTATTTGGAGATATACTTACTGAGAATTTTCCACAAAGACATCAGTATGTATACTCAAGTATTCAGTAAATATGAACCACAATTAATAAAAAAAAATGCATACCTGTACACAGTATAGAAAAACTGAAGAACACCCATGACAAAGAGAAAAACTGAACTAGAAAAAAGGAACCAGAACAACACGACAATAACAAAAAAAGATTTTATTTATTTATTTTTAGAGAGAGAAAGAGAGGGAGAGAAACATCAATGTGTGGTTGCCTCTCATGTGCCCCCTATTGGGGGCTGGCCTGCAACCCAGGTATGTGCCCCAGCTGGGAATGGAACCAACGACCCTTTGGTTTGCAGGCCGGTGCTCATCTACTGAATCACACCAGCTAGAGCCAGATTACCTTTAATGGAGTGGCATTCAGAGTTTCAGATTATTTCTCAATAGCAACAATGGAGGCCAGTAGACAGAAAAAATGGTGTCAAAAATTTACCATTGCCCTAAAATTGTAGAACAGTGAAAATATCTTTTAAGAAGAGGGCAGAGTAAAAACATTTTATGAGATCGAAAATTTGCACCTGGAAGTCCCTCACTATAGGAAAGCCTAAAGGCAGCAGAAAGTTGGGAGATCTGAGATGGAAGAAGAAATGAAGGGCAAAATCACAGTAGATAAGTGAATACGAAAACTGGCAATGTGGGACAACAGTATGATGCAGTTATAAGTTTTAAAAATGAATAAGTTGCCCTGGCTGGTGTGGCTCAGTGGACTGGCCTGCAAAACCAAAACGTCCTTGGTTCCATTCCCAGCTGGGGCACATGCCTGGGTTTCAGGTCAGCCCCCAGTAGGGGGCAAGTGAGAGGCAACCACACATTGGTGTTTCTCTTTTTCTCTCTCCTTTCCCCTCTCTCTAAAAATAAATAAATAAAATCTTAAAAAAGAAGAATGAGTCTTCTAAGTTTTTATACTTTCAAGGTTTAGGATAAAAATGTTGATTAATTTTAGACTTTGACAATTTAAGCATATAGCTGGACTTCTGAAATTCCAATCCTTTTTATTTCAACTAGACCACTTGCCTCATTTGCATTTGATTGATAAATTTAGCTATGAAAGGCAAAATTTTGAAACATTAAAAAAAGTATGAAAGTTGTTTATGACCTCAAGGTAAGCAAGAATTTTATAAAATAAGACACAAAGATCATTTATTATAAAAGATATAATTGATAAATTGGACTATATTAAAATTAAGAACACTTGTTCATCAAAAGATGTCTTAAAGAGGATAAAAATACAAGACAAAGTAACTGAAAGTTTTATAATACATATAGTATAATGAGTACCATAGGAAATAAAGAATTCTCATTACTTAATAAGACAAAAACTACCAAACAGATGTAAACAGGAATTTTATAAAAGAGGAAACTCAAATGGTCAATAAGCATTTTTAAAAATGAATAACCTTATTAGCAATGAAAGAATGCAAATTAGAACTTCAATGCACGAACACTGTACATTCAACAGCTGAAAAAATTAAGAAGCCTGATGATACTAAGGTTGTCAAAGGTACGGAATGATGGAAACTCTTATGAAATGCTTTGGGCAATGTTCATTTGTTTAACCACCTTTTTAAAAAAATGACAATGTTTAGTTAGTCTGAAAATGTGCAGCCTTATTACCTGCCAACTCAATTGCTGGAGAATCTCTTGCATGTGAGCTATATACAATAATATTCACAGAAACATTATTTGTATTAGCCAATAAAAGTGGGGAATCTTGGAGACAATATAAATATCCTTCAACTGTAAAAAATATCTGAATATATTCATATCATACCATACTATACATTGAGCATGATTCAGCTATCAACATGAACACAGTAGAAATTTAATAATATTAAGTAAAACAAAAACAAAAAACCATAAAGTAGTCTCAGAAACAATAATATGATTTACATAACATACAAACTAAAAAGTGTGTAGTTTGGGGAGACATAGATAAAAGAGAAACTATAGAGAAAGGGATAATTATCACAAAATTCAGGAAAGTGGTTACTTCTGTGAGGGCAGACAAAGGTATATGATTAAGGGGCATTACACAGGGGAGTTGTAAGGTGCCAGTGATGTCATATTTGAAACATAGAGATTTCTAAATATATCTTATATTTATACAAATAACATAAATTAGTATCTAAAAACATATACACACGTTTTACATACTCTTGAATGCATGTTACCTTTTATAGTATATCTCACATGTTAAAAAAAAGAAAAAGATTAATTGAGAAAGCTACAGAAATAAATGTAAACAACTTTTTCAAGTTTTGCTGTGAAACAGAGTAGAAAAATGGTCTTGAAGGTAGACAAGCATGACAGGTCAGTGAAATATTCTTCTAAAGATATAAAACAAAACAGAAGTGCCCATGTGAATGAGCCAGTAGAGAAGAAATAGATGATACAGAGAGAGAGAGAAACAAAACTTTAGAAATAAAACCCTGGAGGAGGATGGAGAAGGAGAATGGCAGAGATTAGAAAGGAAAGAGCTTGCCTTTAAAAAAACAGCAGTGGTATCTCACTCATAACATAATGGAGGAGCACATAGGCATATAGCTTTGGTAAAGCAAAAATGAGGGTTTTCCTATCTGGTTGCTTGGAAGTCAGGGTTGACAGCTAACAGAGAGGGGAGTGGAGAGGAGGGGATATAAAAGTTTCAAAAAGAATTGAAAAGCAGAAAATATTTAGGAGAATGTAGAACAACGAGAGAATGCTGAGTGTTCACATGGGGCTTCATGGTCATAAATTTTCACTGAAACCCTTCTACCTGGTATAAATTTTCCTAGGTAACTTATAACTTTCCACAGGTGAAGTTATAGAAGAGATAGAAAGTTGGGTCTGTGGGTTAGCCAGGCTTGAAGATGACTATATAGAAGTCAGAGTTTTGTCATAAATTATAATAGAGAGCTCTTCCACAGGAAGCCTACGTGCCAGCTTCAGCCATGTCTCTAGTGATTCCTGAGAAGTTCCAGCACATTTTGCAAGTACTCAATGCCAATATTGATGGGCAATGGAAAACAGCCTTTGCCATCACTACAATTAAGGGTGTGAGGTGAAGATATGCTCTTGTGGTGCTGAGGAAAGCAGACATCGACTTCACCAAGAGGGCAGGAGGGCTCGCAGAGGATGAGGTAGAATAGATGATTACCATTATGCAGAACCCATGCCAGTACAAGGTTCCACATTCGTTCTTGAACAGACAGAAGGATGTGAAGGATAGATTATACAGCCAGGCCCTGGCCAATGGTCTGGACAAAAAGCTGCATGAAGACCTGGAGTGGCTGAAGAAAATTCAATCCCACAGAGGGCTGTGCCACTTCTGGGGTCTTCGTGTTCGAGGTCAGCACACCAACACCGCAGGCTGCTGGGGTTGAACTGTGGGTGTGTCCAAGAAGAAACAAATCTGTAGGTTCTGTTTGTTAATAAATAGTTTGTACACCAAAAAATTATAGTAGAGAGAAAAGGATAAGGAAATTGAGAATGTTAGCAAGGGAGGAAGGAGTTGAAAACAGAGAAAGGTTCCATTGTCACAGAGTGATTAGGGAGTGTTCAAGTCAAACAAATGCAATTCACATGTGGTCCAAAAATGATTGGAGAAGGGTACCAGGTCAGGTGAGCTGGAAGGAGAGTTGGCACATGAGATGACAATGAATGAATGAACGTATTGCAATCTGTTGCCTAGTTTGTACATTGCTAAGAGGATGTCAAGAAGCCCCTATGACCACCAGGCAAGAAAGCATCCTTAGGAATTAAGTATCTAAACAGATTCTGGGGGACCACAGAGGCTCAGCAGAAGACCTCCAAATGGGCTAAGTCAAAAGCTGGGGATCAGGGGCTATAAACTGACAAATAAGGGAATTATTTGGAGCTCTGAGAAGCAGAGAGAGTCAAAGAGTAAATACAAAGTCTACTGAGGTTCATGGCAGTAATATTGTCCAGAAAGGACAATGGAACAGGAGATGGAGTCACAGGGACAGGAGCAGAGTACACAGAGAAAGAAGCAGACACTCAGAGGAAAGATGGCAATGGAACAAGAGATCCAAAACTTCTCACAAAATTGTAGGATTCCTCTTATTGCAAGTAAGTTTCAAAACACAGGGTTAGCATGAGAGCTCCTTCTCACAAAGCATCTTTATTCGAATCTCAAGACACTAAGAAGTAACCTGGAAAAATAAGGTTTGGAAAAGATGAACAGTAGTTCACCTAGAATGAATAAAGGGACACCTGTTCAAATATGGGCAGGAGGGAAAGATTCACATGAACTATTTTGTGAAGGTCTGAGAGAATGTATGACATAGAAAAATAAGTCTTGACTTTTTCTTGTTTCTCAGATTAATAAAAGTAACAGAAGTTAATATATGAAATTAAGTAAAGTTTTAAAGCAATGAGTCACCATTTTGTGGCACAGAAATTGATATATGTGAGCCAAACTTAATAGAGTAAGTCAAAAAAGAAGCCACTTTAAGTGTCATTTATGCTTCAAGGCTGCTTGTTTACCTTCCTGTTTACCAGCTAATGTATGACATTTGAAGGTTTTGAAGGCTAAGTGACACCCTCCCCTGTTTTCTTCCACTCTGCTGTCACTGTTTACCTCCTCAAACCTCTGCTCCTCTACTCCATGGCTACCAGTTGCTGGTCACCTTCAAAATTTTGATCTTGGCTAAAATCTGTATGCTAATGATTCTTATCTCCTATGTCTGGTCCCAGACTCCTGACTTGCAACCTCCTGTGTACTAAACTGCCCACTGAAAATCTCTATTTGCATGTCCTCTGAGCACCACAGATACACCCAGACCTAAAGGAGGTCCTTCATTATAAATGTCTCCCAAAGTCTGTTCATGCATTTTCTATTACTGTTCCTTGAAATCCCAACAGAACCTCAAGCTACTGAAGGTCAGTCATCCCCTGCTGCTTTCGACATTTAACAACCTATCACTCATCAAGGCTTAAGAATTTCACTTATTTAACATCTGATATTCAATTATTGAGCATTAAAAATTGTTCACTAGTAATTGTTCACTTTCTGTTGGTATACAAATCAACAGAAAGGAAAAATATTTTTTGTCAACCAGTTTGAAAACATGCAAAAGATAATACTCAATGTAGTGTAGGAATCTGTTGGGGACCGCCCTGCCTGATCTCAGGAAGCCGTAACCCACTGTGACTTAGGCTGAGTGAGAGACCTCTGGACCAGGAGCCACTAAGGAGATAAAACTTATTTCCTTGGCATGAACACTGCATGTTCATATGCCTCATTCCTTTTCATGCTTGAATGGCAGTCAATGATGGGTAACAATTCTCTTGGATAGAGAATGAACCTAAGACATAGAATATGAAAGACTCTGTGAGATCTGCTTGCTGGTGGATGCTCTTTAATTAGAATATGAAGTCACGGACAGGAAACAGAACTAAGCTTTAAGTCCTGTAGTCTTTTTAAATGATAAAACCCCCAAATCTCTGGCTTAGGATCCCAGCAGGAAATCTGCCAGTGCCTTTCAAAAGCTAACTACTTGTAATTTGCAAACTGTATTGGTATCCAAGAATAAAACCCTGCTTGTGCAGGGGGGCGGGGCACTTTCCACTTGAGAGAGTGGCCATTCCGTCCCTACTTCCCCACATAAAATTGCCTGTCTCTGTGTATGTTCATTTCTCATGTTTCGACAAGCCATCTGCAGCGTTGCGTGATCACTGCAGGCTGGTGATCTCATGTCAGGAATCACATGAAATAAACTCTACTGTGTCCAGCAGAAGCAAAGATAAAATCTTTGCAGGCCAGTCCCACCATGTTCATCAGAAGTCTTTAAAAACGCATTTCCTTTCTACACATCTAGAAATCTACACATCTAGAAATCTACACCAGGGAAATAAACTGGGAAATACATAAGCATTTAACTACACTTAATTTCACAACATTTTTAAATAGAAAAAAAGTATAAATTGCATAAATTCATAAACAGCCTGAATAAGAGATTTATTAAATAAATTATGGTATATTTTTAATTTCTTTGAAATCATTAAGAATGATTATATAGTCCCATTTGTTTATTTTTTCTTTTGTTTCCCTTGCTGGAGGAGATATATCAGAAAAAATATTGTTATGAGCAATGTCCAAGATTTTATTTCCTATGTTTTCTTGTAAGATTTGTATGGTTTCAAGACTAACATTTAAGTCTTTAATTCATTTTTTAAATTTATTCTTGTGTGTGGCATTAGAAGGTAGTCTAGTTTCATTTTTCTGCACGTGTCTGTCCAATTTTTCTAACATCATTTATTGAATAAACTACCTTGAGCCCATTGTATGTCCTTGCTTCCTCTGTCAAATATTAATTGACTATAAAGGTGTGGGTTTATTTCTGAGATCTTGATTCTGTTCCATCGATCTATGTGTTTGTGTTTATGCCAGTACCATGCTGTTTTGATTACTATGGCCTTATAGTATAGTTTGATATCAGAGTATTCCTCCAACTTTGTTCTTTCTCAAGATTACTGCTGCTATTCAACGTCTTTTGTGATTGCCTATATATTTTTTGAAATATTTGTTCTGGTTCTGTGAATCTACATCAAACTAAAAAGCTTTGCACAGCAAAGGAAATCATCAACAAAATGAAAAGCAACACACTGAATAGCAGAACATACTCACAGATGCACCTGAGAATGGGTTAATATTCAAAATTTATAATGAACTTATAAAACTCAAAACCAAAAAAACAAACAATCCAATTTTTAAAATGGGCAAAAAATGGGCAACAGACACTTTTCCAAAGAGGACATACAGATAGCCAATAGACATGAAAAAATGCTCAATGTCACTAATCATTAGAGAGATGCAAAATAAAACCACAATGAGATATCACCTCACACCTGTCAGAATGGCTATCACCAATAAATCAACAAACAATAAGTGCTGTTGAGGACGTGGAGAAAGGGAAACCTTTTTGCACTGTTGGTGGGAATGCAGATTGGTGCAGTAACTGTGGAAGCAGTTTGGGGAGACCTTAAAAAATTAAAATGGGTCTGCCTTTTGACCCATCAATTCTACATCTGGGAATTTATCTGAAGAAACCAGAAACACTAATTTGAAAAAATATAAGCACCCCTATATTCATTGTGGCATTATTTACAATAGCCGACATTTGGAAGTAGTCTGAGTGTCCATCAGTAGGTGAGTGGACACCTATAGTACATTTACTCAATGGAATACTACTCTGCCATAAAAAAGAAGAAAATGTTACCCTTTGTGACAGCATGGATAGACCTGAAATAAGCCAGTCAGAGAAAGACAAATACCATATGATTTCACTCCTATGTGGAACCTAATGAACAAATTGAACTAACAAGCAAAATAGAGACAATGATAGAGAGCAGGCTGGCAGCTCTGCAGGGGGAGCTATGGGGTTGGAGGGGGAGGAATCGAGCAAAAAAGATAAAGGACTCATGGACATGGACAACAGCACAATGATTGTAGAAGAGGGAGGGGTCTAGATGGAGATGGAAGAGGATAGAAGGGGGTTAAATGGTAATGGAAAAAATACAGTAAAAATAAACTATAAAAAAAAATTTTAAAGATTTTATTTATTTATTTTTAGAGAGGGAAGGGAGAGGGAGAGAGAGAGAGAAACATCAATGTGCAGGTGCTGGGGGCCATGGCCTGCAATCCAGGCATGTGCCCTGACTGGGAATTGAACCTGCGATGCCTGGTTCGCAGCCCGAGCTCAATCCACTGAGCTATGCCAGCCAGGGCCTATAAAAAAATTTTAAAAACTATAAAAAACAGAATGATTATGTAGGTATGTGCATACTGCCACAAATGATATCCACATATATATTTAGACAAAGAAAGACTGCAAACCAATATATCTTGTTTCCATTTTGGTAAAAATACACTTATGTATGTATCTAAACAGAAATATTCTAAGAAGAAATATTCTAAGAAGTACTGCCTATCCAACTCTTATTTAAATCTAAAATTATTTAATAATAAAACTACTAAAGAAAAAACACTCATCTATTGAGGATTTCTGTTTACTAAAAAAGCATATGAACTTCATTAAGTTAAATCTTAGATCAGCACATAAATATTCAAGGGTAAACTTTGAGACCATAAAAGGTAGGATAAATGTAAAACTGCAATACCTATGATTTGAGGTCAGTTACTCCTACCAAAAAACAGGTAATTGCCTCCTGCTCTCCTTGTATAGCCAACTTGTTAAAAAATCAGGTAAAACAGATGTCACACATTTTTACATAGAAATGGGATAAAATAAAACAAAAAATTTAAAGTAGGACACAAGTTCTAGTTGGTCAGAGGATACATTTACCTAGAATAAAACAACATGACAAGGCGACATATGCTAAGTGCCAGAGAAGTACAGGCTAATGATGTGGAAGACAAAGGACTGATAAGGTCAAAGAGGACTTCAAGAAGAAAGTAGGCTTCAGCCTGACTTAAATGACAGGTAACTATGAGAAAGAAAAATGAAAAATGTATTTCAATTAAGATAAATATTAAGGAAATGAAAGTATGGATATTGTGTTTGTGAAAAATTAGAAGACTGACAAATAAAAAGAACGCTCTTGTCCAAGAGTTGCGAGAGATGCAGGTGGCAAGATTAGATGCCACCCACACCCCTCATACATACAACATACACAATACACACATCCCATATTCAACATATACACCACATGCAATGCACATGCAATACAAAAAACATACATTTCAAATCCAAAATACACAATACACATACAATATACACAACATGTGAACATCATTCACAATCCACACACACCACAACACAACATATACAATACACACACATAAATTTACATACCCCATAAACAGAACATATATAAAACATAACCCACACACAACATACACACCACATGCAATATACACAAACACTTAGACAAAACAGACCACACACAAAAACATGCACCACTATGCACAGACAAAACATGCACACAAACCACAACACACACACACACAAAACACATGCTGTACACAAACATATGCCACATACACAAAACATACATCACACACATCCCCTTCCAGAGTGTTTACATTCCGGGTTCTGCTCCTCTCCTAACTAGATACCATTTTGCTTCCGCTTTCCAACTTATAAAAATGCTCTGAATTCATCACTCTTCTGATATTGTCTCATGTCTTGATCTTTGGTTTTTGTGTTGTTTTTATACCTTTGTACTAAAATGACCTTTCTAATATTCTGTTGGAATTTGGGGAGGTTATGGAAATTGTTAATTATGTGTGTTCACTTTGTGTGTTTTTTTTAAACAGAAGTCCCTATAGTAAGTTCTAATTGTGGAAATGACAAAGGAGTCTGGATAATGGTAATGGTTAAATTTTATTCTCTGTCATTTGAGATAAGTTTTGCTTTTAATCCAACCTCTAAGTTTTTCGAAATAAATGCAAACCAAAGCACAGCACACGCACACGTATCCACCCGCAGGCTGCAGAGCTCTGACACTGACCAAGGGGCGCTACATTTAACACACAGTGATCTCAGACTCTTGCCAGGAGGGGGCCCAGCAGGATATACAGTCATTTTAGGGGGGAAATAACTTTCCCCACAGACATAAACTGATGCTAAGAATGCATGACTTTGCATTTCAATCCTGTCACTACTGGGTGGAACCAAATTTTATGAAACAAACTTAAGCTATTGAAAGAAAAGTTAGTTATTTTAAAACGAGCTGGAGTCCATACTCACCAAACAAATAAGAAAATCACAGTCTTAAATTTCGGGATAGCGTCTAGTTTTGCTCCAGCTTTTGGATATCATGCAAGTGAATCGTTAAAGCAGTATTTATTAGATTCTGAATTTCCATTCATTTACTCCTTTACTTATGCAATCAATCTTTATTGAGTAAATACTATGTTCTAGGCACTGTTTTAAACACAAGGGATGTAGCACTGTATGAGATGGACAAGATTTGTCTGGTAGCTTTTGTTCAAGTAATAGGCAAAGACAATGAACTTACTGTGATAAGCAGGAAGGAGAGAAACAATGCAAAGTGAAGCAGAAAAGTGACAGTGTGGAGATTAGAGAGAGTAGGCCTGCCTCTGTGAAGAATGATATTTGAGCAGGCACATGAAAGAAGCAAAAGGAAGATGGATAATGAAAGGTAGTCCCAATTGTAGTGAGGAAATAAACTTGTGAAAGTCTGGGGTAGAGTTCCAAGCAAATGCAAAGACCTTAGGGCAGGGATAACTTTGGTACTTGGGGGAAAGACCAAAAAGGCCAAAGTAGCTGAGCCTAAATAAGTAAGCAGTTCAGAGATTTAGACTTCTTTGCAGGTCATGAAGTAGGATTTTTCTAGCAGGGGAGTGTGGTTTGATTTATATCACTTAAATGAACACCTTTGTAGCTTTGTTTCCAGAATACTGACAGTGAGCCAGAAATAGGACTAGAGGGGCCAGTTAGCGAGAACTCGGAGTCATCTAAAAGAGACTGAAGTGGGCCCTACAAAGATGGCGAAAAGGGATCAGACTCAAGCTATGTACCTAAGTAAAAGCTTACAGGACTTGGTGATTTATTGGACATATAGGTAAGCATGGAATTTGGAGACAGTCTGAAGAACAGAGGTGGCAAACATTGGGCATGCAGAAAGTTCCAGTATGGAGCAACAAGGGTTTTGTTTTGGATGTTCAGGCTAAAATTCTTACTCTCCATTCAAGTGGTGATATCTACTATAGGATCTACAAGTCTGGACCTCAGGCTAAAGAACAGGGCTGGAAATACAAGTTTGGGAGGATCATGAGAGTTCAGATGGAAATCAGGGCCTAGAGAATCCCTTGGAGAGGGAGTATAAATCAGATAATCAGAGGTGGTGTGGGAGGGGAGGAGAATGCACTAGAATGATCAGTGAGGGAGGACAAGATATGATGCCCTGAGATCAAATAAGAAGGGAATATGAGAAGGGAATGTTTTGAGAGGGAAGGAAGGACCTGCTCTGAGCTGCTGAGGGGTGAGTAAGATCAGGACTGCAAATGAACCATTGGATCTGGTGAGCTGGAGGCCATTGGCAACAAAGACAAGAGCTATTGCAATAGGGGAGTAGAGATCCCAACTGAAGAGAGTAAAGGGTAAGGAGAATGGTGGTGAAACAGTTAGAAACAGTGGTGAAACAGTGGTGAAAGAGTTAGAAACAGTAAGAACAGAAATCGGTGTTTGTAGAACTGCTTGGAGAAATGCCAAATCAGGGACTCCTTTCTTTCTTTCTCTCTTTCTTCCTCTCTACCTCTCTTTCTCTCTCTCTTTCTTTCTTCCTTCCTGTCTTTCTTTCTTTCTTTTAAATGAGAGTTAATTCCATGTTTTTGTACATTAATGAACTAACTCTGGAGAAAGAAAAAAATTAACCATTTAGATGAGAGGAGATAAAAGCAAGAACAAGAAGAAATAGGATCTGGATCCAATTCAGGGGTTGAATTTTGGAAGGAGCAAGGGCAGTTCTTCCATTTCTATTCCATCCCATTCATTTGCATCTCTAACCTTGGCCTAAATTTACTTAAACCTAGAAATCTATCAAACTTTATGTCCAATAAAGTAAGGGACCTCTTACTGACATTATTTAATCCTTATCTTAAAATTTTATCATGAGTATTTTAGCACATACATATTTCCAGCTGACCTAAGTTTTGTTGCAGGTTCATTTCATTTAAAGAAATAATAATTTCATATGGTTTGAAATTCAAGTTACAAAAAGCATGAAAAATTATCCCCTGTGCTAGTATCTCTCAAACATTCATTACCCCCACCTGGAGGTCAACAATGTCACCATTTCTTGAATATTCTTTCAGAAATATTTTACGCATATACAAACACTTTTATTTCTTCTTTCTTTTGCCATTTTTATACAATTAGTGACACGTGGCTCTGTCTGTTGCTTTATCCACTTAAATTATATCAGAGACTATTTGCTATCCATCACCAGGGAAAACTGTCATTCTTAAAAAAAGAAATCTAATAAAGAAATAGTCTCCATTAAGACCCCATAAGAGAAACATGAGAACACAAGTAAGAAATATCAAGATGAAAAAAAGAAAAAAGAAAAACATCATATGGAAATAAAGATAAATTAGAAGACAAAAAAAGATAAGAGATATTATTGAAATGTAGTAAAAGATAGAAGATAGAAATGAGAAAAGTGAACAAAGAATATTAAAAATTTTAAAGGATTAGAGGAAAGATAAAAGCTACAAAGAAGGAAAAGGAAAAAAGTACACATGGCTAGAATCCCTCAACCTATAATAACAATAACAATAGTAATAAAATAAAACATTTAAATACATATTTAAAAATAAACTTTCCAAACATAAAAGCAAAGCAAACCTGTTTCTAAGTGAGAAAAGCACACGCTGTGTTTGAGAAACTACATCAGTATCAGCGATGCAAATAGATGTCTTAGAAAAGTCAACCAACCATGAAGACTCCTTTGGTCAGGTAGACAAAAAGATCAGTCTAAATGATGACTTCCTCAGAGCTGTGGTCAGTACCAGAAGACAACAGACAGTAGCTCTAAGAGTAAAAACAAACAGCAACAACAACGAAATACGACCTAATGACTTCATAGTAAATGAAGTGACTGTTCAAACACAAAGGTGACAGAGTGAAGTTGCACAGACTCAGTCACCATGACTCCCATGAGACACCCGTGGGGCACCCTCAGAGAACAGACTTCAGTCACCCCAAACCATCACAGAAGGACCAAGTCTAAATGCACTGTAGGAATGAAGGGGAAGAAGAAGAACACAAATCCCATCTGCACTGATGGTGCAGAGATGGCACGATCAACAAACAGGAGAAGGGGACGAGAATGGAAAGTAAAGTCAATATGCTGATCGCTGAGAGTGGGAGGACATGATTCAACGCTGACACACTAGGTAAGAGAAGTGTAAGTAGAGTATACTGTTGAAATATAAGTACTAAGAAATACATTACTACTGATTAAAATCAAGTTATGAAAGAAAAAGAGGCAGGGGGATAATTCTAAGGGCATCAGTGCTGTCTAAAAATAAATGAATAAAAAGTATGTGTAATATTATATATATGGCCAATAAAATGAGAATATATACCTTAAAGAACTCCATCCACAAAGAAAGCAGATTATATTGTGAAAAGCTTTAAAAATACCATAAATACTGGCATAAAACATAAAATAATGTGACAGAGAAAATACAAAACATAAGTATTAATCATTAAACGAAAATAGGATTAAACCACCTATTAAAAGAGAAAGATCTTCAGCCCTGACTGGTGTGGTTCAGTGGGTAGAGCATCCTCTCACAAACTGTGAGGTTGCCAGTTAGATTCCAGGATCAGGGCACACGCCTTGGTTGTGGGCCAGGTCCCTGGTTGGGGGTGTGTGAGAGGCAACTGATTGATGTTTCTCTCATGTATCAATATTTCTCTTCCTTCCTCTTTTTCAATAAATAAATAAATAAAATCTTTAAAAATATACATATAAAAAATGAAAGAGAAAGATCATCAAATTTTATTACAAAGCAAAATCCAACACTATGTTGTGCACAAGAGACACTCCCTATAAAAGTGATTAAGTTCAGGTCAAAATAAAAAGAGGAGCAAAATACAACTAAGTAGATACAAACAAAAAGAAAGCTTTGGTCCTGATATTAAAATCAGAGAAAGTAAAATTCTAGTCCCAAATTATTAAAAGTGTCATGAACTACACTTTGTAATACACTAAATACCCAATAGCAATATTCACAAAATAAAATCAGAGAAATAGACACAGCCCACAGTGGGAAGAGATTTGAATTCACCTGTAAGCATACAAAAAATCCATAAGCCAAAAATAGGTAAATATCAGTAGTGAAAAGACACGATAATATTAATATACTGGGGGGAAATATATTCAGTCTTATCCAAGAAAACAGTTTACCTTCCTGATATAAAAGAGTTTCTAGGAATTGAGGGGAAAATAAGAAGTTACAGGGAAAAAAAAAGAAAATACAAGCAAAGGATATGAACTATTCACAGAAAAACCAATGTGAGTAACCCTTAAGTATATGAAAAATACACAATGTCCACCCATAATAAGAAAAATAATTATTAAATCTGCACTAAATGAGACCTGCCCAGGTAGTTCAGCAGGTTAGAGCATCAACCCTGTATTTCAAAGTTGAGGATTCAATCCCTGATCAGGGCACATACAAGAATCAACCAAAGAGTGTATAAATAAATGGAACAACAAATCAATGTGTGTGTGTCTCTCTCTCTGTCTCTCTCTCTGTCTCCCTCTTTCTCTCTATCCCTCTCTCTCTAAAATCAGTAAATTAAAAAAAGTGTAAATAAAATAAATAAAACTATGCTGAGATGCATGGTTTCTCACTGAAAAGACAAGCAAAAAATCCCCAGGTTTTACAACATACATTGCAGAAGAGACTATTGGTTTACCTGGCCCCCTGTACTTGGAGGGTGGGAAGAGACAGAGGAAAGGCCCACCATTCCCAATTGATAGGTGGCAGGTATAATAAGCAAAGGAACTTACACTCCAGGCTCTTCCTGGTTGCCACAAGACAAGTAGATCTCCACACCTGCCAACGAGAATCTTACAATGTGTATAGAGTCTGCAAGTCTTAATCAGGGTTCAGTCACATACTCAGTCTAGATGATCTTAGAAACATATTACTCTCTCAAGGCTGCATCCTTGGAATAACTATTAGTGTGAAAACAGTGGGCTCGAAATATATTGATATTTTAAGGACAGGGGAAGGGATGGGGTCTCTGGTTATACTGGGTCCAATTTGAGAGTCAATTGACGGTCACATCCTCTAGATGACTTCTTCCTACAGAGGAATCCTCTTTCTTCAGAGGATGAACCAAAATAGTGTTCTACAGGAAAGAGCCTAACTTGACAAAATTTGAAGGGTTTGGGTGGGGTTATATTTGTAATATATAATCAGCAGTTCTCAGCAATTCACGGGGCCAGGGCAGGAATAACTTTTTTGACAAAAGGAAAAAACAGGAAGAATATGTTATTTATGTTTTGAGACTTAGCTAATAAAAATACCAGTTACCCAGGTACATTGCAAATAAACAATGCTTTTTTTGGTAAAAGTATGTTCCTTGCAATAAGTATGCTCAATGGAATATTTGTGACATACTACTATACATCTAATTACAGTTTGGTGGCAATATACTTCACATTGGATTTCATTTGGTCAGGTCAGACATTAACCCAAACCCTCCAGCCCTCCTACCTCCTGACCATTTCCTATTTTGATAACCACACCAAGCTTGATTTTGAAGCTCAATAGATGGTGGGCTCTAACAGAAGCTGAGAGATCTCCACATGAAGGGGTGGACATAAGCAGATCCCTCCAAATATATCTAAAGAAATACCAAGGTTAGGGTCACAGTGAGAATGCAGAGCAAATAATGTAAATGAGACAGAAAAACAGCATCTAGCATGTACAATAGATAGATGCTACATCTACCAGTAAACACAATAGCAAGAACTAGAACCGCACAACAGTGGTCAGATGTGTTTCTGCTTCATTCTTCACTACAATGGCATTCTGCCCTAAGTGGTATAATAGCTTTTGCTCAGATAAAAGTCAGATATGAAATTCGAAGTAGACCCTCTAAGGTTTTGATTGGTATAATTATAGGAAGAGCCATAAAATCATAGCTCTGCAAAGAGCTATGGAATCCACCTAGTGCAGCCCTTCATCTTGCAGTTGAGAAAAGTGAGGGCTAGAGAGATATATCTTATTCAAAATCAAACAGGAACTTGACAGTATCTTCCAACTAGAATATATTACCATTTTCATTACATATTATGTGAAACATTGACTTTAAAGGGCATTGTGATGATTTTTAGACATGCGTGCACATTCTTTGAACTCCCATCAAAAAGAGTTCTACCTATCATCAGGAGGTGGTATTAAATCTCCTTCACTTAAATCTGGGCCAACCTTAGTGACTTACTTATAATCAACAGAATGTAACAGAAGTGAGTGAAACAGCTTCTGAAGAAACAAGAGAAAAAGCTAGATAGTGTCTGTATCACTTTTTCTCTTACTTAGATCATTCATGGTAAGAGCTGCTACAAGGCCACCATCTTCTGAGGAAGTCAAGGCTACGCGAAGAAGCCACATGCAGGTGATATAGCTGTTAGTCTCACCTAAGGTTCCAGGCAATGGCCAGCATCAACTGTCAGACATGTGAATCCTTGTGGCTTCTGGTCACTGAGTCATGGTCCCCCTTCTGTCTTCTGCCATTGAACCTTCCTAGCTGAGCTCCCAGACATTGTGGAGCAAAGATAAGTCATTCACATTGTACTATGTCTGAATTCCTGACCCAGAGAATCTTGGACCATAATGAAATGGTTGTGTCACACCTCTAAGTTTGGGGGTGATTGGTTATTCAGTGGTTGAAATATAAACACTATTTTTCCCTACTGATAAGGCTTTTAAACAGGGCATGCAGAGGAAAAATTCATTCCTAGTCTATATCATTTCACTTAAGGCCAAATAAAGCCAAAATCCTGTATTTGACTTGAGAATAGACATGAAATAAACCTGGTTCAGAATTTTAGCTTTCTGTAGCACAGTTTCTTTGAGGAACAAATATATAAGGTAATCCCAAGAGGTTTTTCTTTTTAAAATGTCCTGACTTTTTCAGATGATAAACAGTTACTAAGCAGTTCCCAAGCAAACATCCATGCAGTTAATGACACATATACGAGACGTTTTCCTGTGGAGAAAAGAAATATGTTGAAAAATACAGCGTTAGCAAGGAGGCAGCATAGATTAACATGGCTTGCCTTCTCATACAACACCAAAATTACAACTAAAATATAGAACAACCACCACCCAGAACCATCAGATATCAAGTTGAATGGAAGTCTGAAAACTACAGACTTAAGGAAACAACATCCACCCAAACTGGTAGGAGAGGCAGAGATGTGGAACAGACTGGTCCCACAGCCACATGTGGTGAATATCTTAGGAGTGAGGAGTTCCAGCCCCATACCAGGTCCCCCAGCCCAGGGTCCAGTGCCAGGAAGATAAGTCCCCATAACTTCTGGCTTCAAAAACCAGGAGGGATTGAGTCAGTGGAAGAAATTCAGGGAGTCCCCAGCAGTTCCTCTTAAAGCATCCACACATGGACTTAGCCTCATTCTCTCTGAGTTCCAGCATAGGAGTAGAAGCTTGAAAGGTACCAGTGGCATACAGGGAGAAACTGAAGTGTCCGTCACAAAGGCAAAAGCTGGGGGACAGCATTCTCTCAGACAGAAAGGTGGGCAAAGCCATTGTCCCCTTTCTAACCCTTCCCACGCAGAGCCACAGAACCACAGAGCCAGCAGGGTGGTGCCATGTCTGAGACTCCATCGACCTGGCTAACACTGTTCTCCCAGCCTTGGAGACCCCCAGAGACTCCCCCCACCCAACAAATTGGCGCACCTAAACTGTTAACAGTAACTTTTCCATATGAATTGCTGGTCTTGGCTCATGCTTCACAACTACCCAAATTCTCTCAAACAAGCAACAGCAGTCCTCAACGAGGCCCTGGTTCCCTCACACTTCTTGCTAAGTGGCCTTCAGCCCAGCAATAGCAGCAGCCAGCCTGGATTCACAGCTTAGCCTTGCCTGTGAATGTCCAAGCCCAGAGTAAGAAGCAGCCATATCAGATTGCTTTATAGCTCATACAGGGTAGCTGTGGGTGGAACACAGGTGGGGGCTGACCTTGGCCTGCACCACCTGGGAAACCCCAGAGCCTGTGCACCCAGTAGACAGCTACAGACTGTGTCAGAGCACCACCACCCTGCTCCTGCACAGTCAGTCCTCCACAGAGGGTGGAGATTGGTGGACAGTGATCACAGATAGTCCTTGCAGCTGACTGGGCTGGGTAAATCCCTCCCATTGAACCCGCCAACAGCAAACAAGGCTTAATTACAAGAGGAGGGAGTACTCAGCTCACATGAAGTGTGCACCTTGAGTAACCAGTTTGGGTGATAGGGGAGGCTGTGCCACTGAACCATACACAATACCTACTATATTAAGCCATGCTACCACAACAGGGAATCATAGCAGCTTGACCTAATACATAGAAGAAAAAAAAAAACACAAGTAGGTTGCCAAATGAGGAGACAAACATGACCCAAATAAAAGAACAGATCAAAACTCCAGGGGGGGAAGAAACTAAACAAAATGGAGGTAAGTAATCTGTCAGATACAGACTTCAAAACACTGGTTATAAGGATGCTCAAAGAACTTAGTGAGGACCTCAATAGCATAAAACAGATCTAGTCAGAAAAAAAAGGATATACTAATTGAAATAAAGAACAGTTTACAGGGAAAGAACAGTAGAGTGGATGAAA
Source organism: Tonatia bakeri (assembly GCA_004024845.1). Lineage (NCBI taxonomy): Eukaryota > Metazoa > Chordata > Mammalia > Chiroptera > Phyllostomidae > Tonatia > Tonatia bakeri. The sequence continues at coordinate 760 of PVIA01004390.1, read as the reverse complement.
CTAAGAATGAAATCAATGATTTGAAACATAAGGAAGCAAACACCAACCAATCAGAAAAACAAAAATAAAAAAGTATCCAAAAAAATGAGGATAACGTAAGCAGACTCTGGGACAACTTCAAGCTTTCCAACATTCGCATAATGGGGGTGCCAGAAGGAGAAGAGAAAGAGCAAGAAATTGGAAATATATTTGAAAAAATAATGAAAGAAAAATTCCCTAATGTAATGAAGGAAATAGACAGGCAAATCCAGGAAGCATGGAGAATCCCAAACAAGACGGGTGCAAAGAGGACCACTCCAAGATACATCATAATAAAACACCAAAGTTTAAAGATAGAGACTCTCGGCAGAAAAAAAGCTTTACTTTTAAAACTTTTTGTTTTAAAGCAAACAGAAAAGACTATGAGCCATTGCTCAACCACTCCCTTGAGCATTAACCCCTGAAGATAACATCTAGGCCTCAGCTGTAGTTCAGTTCCAGACCCAGAGAAGCAGCAAAACCAGGCAGAGTGATGCCATAGCTGACGTCAGAACCAGCTGCAATGACTAATGACCCCTTCCCCAGTCACTGACCAACCATTGGACACCCTGAGGAGACACACTGGGGAAAGCTGATGAATATTCTAAAGGACATCCCCTGAGACCTCAGATAAAAGCCTCACCATGGAGGATCCAGCATAGTTTTCTGTATGGAGCATGCCAGCATCTTTTCCTAGGGTGTTCTCTCCTCTCCTCTCCTCTCCTCTCCTCTCCTCTCCTCT